>CAVNYN010288022.1:0-28767 GCA_963692815.1 Nyctanthes arbor-tristis | reverse complement strand
CTGAGAAAAAAACTTACTTCTAATAATGTGTTCGGGGAAGAAGTGGGGGGTATATGAATTGGATATGTGGTGGTATTTTATTGAATTGGAATGGGAGAGGAATAAATTCAAAGGCTCTCCGACTCTAAGATCAACACATTATTTGAGTTTTTTTTTTTTTTTTGGGGGTGGGGGGGCGCGGAACCTAAATTTGGGTTTCTAAATTTGGGTTTTTTTCAGCCAATTCTAAGGAATTAGGACTGAGTTTTTTATAGAACAGGGTTTTGTTTCCATAGTTGGATTGGGTTTTTTTTTTTTTTTCACATTAATTGTGCTCTTTATATGGTGAATCTTTGATCAAGAATATATAATAGTATTATTCATACACCTGGGCGGCTGGACTTGCTAAAATTTTTGAGTCGGGCTTCACGTGCTTTGCTTGCTTTTTGGGGGGGCTTCCCGTGATGGATTTTGGCACCTTACTGTTCCTCCAACTCATCGCTCCCTTTCTTTTTTTAATTTTTTAATTTTGCCCCTTAAGCTTATTTATTGCCCATTTTAGTGATTTTTCTCGGGTTGAGTTTAGATGTATATGCTATAAGCTTATTTATTTTGTTGCCTTTTTTATATATTTTTAGTAGTGTTCTAAAATGTATGAGGCATCAAAGTGTGTTGAGCCCATGCCTAAGCCGGTCTATGTAACCAATACTTATAAAGTGTAGTTATTCTATTGAAATTTGGCAATATCGGGGTGAAGATGGTGACACTTGTTAAGGGGGAATCGTTTGCCCTGAAGAAAAGCTCCTTTACACTAAATTGCAGTTTTTTCATTTTAAATATTTTCTAGTCTCTCTTTACCGTTTGACCCCCATTTTTTTCCTTTTCTTTTCTCAATAACATTTGACCTTGTTTTTAAAATTTTATGTAGGAAAAAAAAATAAGTATTTTATAGGCTTGGGTGTTTGGGTTTCAGATTCAGGTATTAAACTGATCAATCCCAGATTAAATATTTCGGTTTGGGGGTATGGTCTTGAAAATGGTAAGCTCATTCGGGTTTGGTCTCGATTTGGGTTAGGGTAGCACTCCGCGTTTGTTTGAGTTTTTTTAGAGATGCATAACGAGCTGGTCGGCTCAGGCGACCCGTGACCCAGTCCATAAAAAGCCTGAGCTGAGATGGCTCGTTTAAGACGAGCTTGAGCCCGAGTTGAGCCCCAAATTTAGGGGCAAGCCCGAGCCGGTCGGCCCGTTAAGGCCCGTGCCAAATTTAAGTAGGGAAAAAAAATTTAAATTAAGGTAGGAAAAAATTTTAAAAAAAGTCTAGCCGGCCGAGACGACTAGGCTCGGCTCGGAAAACGCCCGAGCTAATTCTCGGGTAGAGCCTAATTTTCACGGCCGAGCTGAGCCGGGCTTTTTACACTTGGTATCAAAAAAGGCCAGGCCCAGGCCGAGCCTGAGCCCGAGCCCAAATTTTGGCTCGACTCGTCTCGTTGACATGTTAGGTTTTTCAGGTATTTAGCGCATATTATATGAAAGTATAAACAGAAAAAAGAAACATTTAAATGGGTCAGAATAACAAAAAAAAATTAAAGTATATATAATAATACATTTAAACGAAAATAATAATGATTAGATATTATTAATTTTGGACACTAGCGTTTCACTAGTTGGCTTTATTCACAAATCTTCCCCAACATTTGGGTTAAGAACCGGTTTCATCTCCAACCTTTTTCAAGACACCCTACAGCCCCCAACATTTGATAAATATACACAAATCGTCATTTTTTCAACTATTCCATAAAATTTTTAACAAAATGAGTATTATACCCCTTAAACTTTTTAAATTCTTTTACAAAAAGGTTTAAAAAAAAAACACCCAACCTTTCCCCAAGATTGACCATCGGAAATGCTGTCATTCTGACGGCCGACCATGATTTGTGAAATTAACCATTATTTATATTCTTAAAAAGGCAAAAAGGCAAAAAGGATTTCACAAATAAGCCGTTGGAAATGCTATCATTCCATAGGCAAAAAGGCAAAATGGGGGAGACTCTCCCTTTTTGGCCATTTTAAACGGCACCCAATACTGTCATTTCTAGCAACACAAATGGCGGGAGTATCTCCCCTCCTCGTTTTGTTTTTGCTGTCATTTCCAACAGCAAATAGGGGGGTCTCTCCTTTTTTTGGCCGGCAGAATGGTAGCATTTTCGGTGGTCAATCTTGGGCTGAGATGCGGTGAGTGGGGTGTTTTCTTTTATTTTTTTATTTTATTTAAATATTTTTAAAAAAATTTAAAAAGTTTAAGGTATAATCGTTATTTTGTTAAAAATTTTATGAAATAGTGGAAAAAAAGATGATTTGTATGTATTTATCAAATGTTAGAGGCTGTGGGATGTCTTAAAAAATATGAGGATGATTTGTGAAATTAACCCTTATTTATATTCTAATTTTATTGTTTTACTATAAACTTACAGTATTGTCAAGTAATTAATTAAAAACAATTTGTCTTGTATATATAGAAATTAATAAAATCCTCATAAAAAAGACAAATTCACATTTCTTATACAGATTTAGAGTTTTATGTGTGAAAGAGACTAGTGTAGTGAATATGTGATTGTGAAACGAAGAAGATTGTTTTGTAGATTGTTTTGTAGATTGAGATAGAGTTAATTAGAAATTTGAATTTAAAAATTTTAAGAGTAAAAAGATGTTTGGGTTTTTTGGGTTTTAACTCAAACCCAAAACCCTTCTAAACCCGTTTAGTTTCGGGTTTAAATACCCAAAACTTGAAAATTTTTACACACTACCTAATCGGGTTTGGATAAATTCGGGTCAAGCTCGGATATTTCGCCCCGCCCCAATATATTGCTATAATGAAGACTTGGCATTCATGACAAAAGCTGGATAGTAAGGGGCGTTAATAAACTATTTATTTTAGCAACCAAAAAGAGTATTTTAAAAGAAAAATCAATTCTTTAAAAATTTAAGTCAAACACCCAATGAGCATTTTTCTTTTCACAACCAAAATTGTTGAGACGTGAGTTGAACTAGAGGGGTACATTTTATAGTGTCTTTTGGACATCATATGGTACTGTTTAAAAGATTGTGTATTAATATATTACTAGGTGTGTTGAGTGATGAATCTCATAACACACTTAATGGTGTGTTGTCGTATATTTTTTTAGACACCATAAATAGTGTCTAAAAGACACCAAAGACCGAATTAGAGGTGTTTCTTGGCAAAATTAGAAATTCTTTACTTGACTGGGTGTGAGGCCTGCGTCCAGTGAGGTGGAGGCCAAGGGGTATATACTATATAGGAGAGTGAAAACTGGAACGTTCTGTTTTCCAGAGATTCCAGTCCTCCAGTAACCTCTTCTGCCGAGCACTTTCCAGGGCTTCCAATTCCCGCAAAGTTTCGAAGAATCAAGAATGGCGATGGAAGTGAAACATGGGCGGTACGGCTGCTCCGACCCACTGCCTCTCTCATTCCGGCGGTCATTGAAGCCGTTCCCATGCCGCTTATCTTTTCGAAATCCGCAAGAACGCAACCTTCTTCATGGCTCGCTAATCGGTTCGTTACTTTAGCTGTAGTTAAGAGGAGCCCAAAGCGCCTCAAATACTCAGCCCCTCGCTTCACCAAGGTCCTCCTAGTCCTCTCTCTTTGTCTCTTATACAGAATTTACCCCTTTTACATAAAACAAGGGGTGAACACGAGCTTTGGTTTTGCTTTGCCTTTTTTCGCCAGGATGATGGCTTGGTTTATGTGGAAGTTGATCCATTTGGTTCCGACGCATGGAAATTGGACCCCATTTTGGAGCTTTTAAGACAAGGAGCTGTTGGGGTTATTCCTACTGACACTGTGTATGTTGTATTTTGCCAGTTCTTTCATAACTGCGCCTTACGTGTATGCCTATGAATTTATCATTAGAATACTGGTATGCTTTTCGATTCTTATTAAATTTACTGAGACAGGTATATGAATGAAAAATAACTTGAGTTCTTTGCTTATTTTGTGATTCCCCCCTTGTGGTGAATGGTGATCATTGGTTTTTGATGTCATGATTAAGGAAGAGACCAATTCATGTAGCTGCTCAAATCTATTGGAAATAAGGCCTTTTCAGTTTTGATTTCATGATCGCTGGCTGTCTGCCCAGTTAGTGTACGTGATCAGATTTTTGGAAACAAGAAATCCTTGGAACAATGGGGAAAGTTCTAAGGGCGGATCTTAATTTCAAACCTCCTAATATCAGAACCTCAACCTTCTCCGCTTGGAGTTTCTTTGTGTTAGCAGAAGAATTGTTATATTTTCTTAGCAGAACTGAATTGAGCTATGAAAATAGATTGTCGAAATTGATGAAACCTACAGAAAGTTTCTTCTTGTCAGCATATCCTTGTGGACTTTGTGCTCTTCCGATCTATCTTGTACAGACTAGTAACCCTGTCTTTTTTAGCCTATTTGATTCTTATGTGTGAAGAACAGACAAAATTGTTGGCAACTGCTTATTCGCTTGTTATTATTGATTGAACACTTCGTACTCTGATATAGGTATGCAATTGCTTGTGATCTAAGAAGCCACTCAGCTATTGATCATTTGCGTAGGTAGGTGATTTTTTCCCCAATCCAAGTTCGTGATTCTTGATATGTTGATTTTAGTCTCGTATGATGATGATAGTGTTCTTTGTTCTTTGCAGAATTAAAAATATAGACCCTTCAAAGGCAGGTTTAATTATTCTCATTTTGCTCCTAACTAACCAAGCACGTAGTGTGCTACTAAACAAGTGACTGAATGAAGTATTGGGTTTGATATTTCTTTTTTCCTTTTGAGTGTGACAATCCCCATATTTCATTTATCTTTTGCTTTTAGTTGTCAGACTGCAGTTTTTGTTGTTGATGTTACATGTTCTTCTTTTGGGCAGCCTCTAAGCATCCTGTGCCGCTCCTTCAAGGATATTGATACATACACTACTGGATTTCCTCGTGGCAATGATCATGGTCTTACAAACATTTTTCGAGCTGTTAAACATTGCCTCCCTGGTCCTGTAAGTCTAACAGTTTCAGGATAAAAGATGAGGCATGTGCCTCTTCTGTCTATTGTATTGTACCAATATTGCTTTCAGTATTTTCGATATGAATTTTTGCCATATCTAGTTACACATTAATTTCTAATAGAAGGTTTTGCTAGCAGTATACTTTCATTTTAACGGCAAGCAAAGAGCTGCCAAAACAATGCACAAGATATGGAACTGCAACGTCCAAGTATGCTATGAGAAAAAATGTAGGCGTTCGTATGCCTGATGATGCTGTGTGTCAAGCAATTCTGGAGAAATTTGAGGCCCCTCTAATATCCACAAGGTTGGCTGGCAATATTTAGCTAGGCTTTGACCCCTCCCCAAATAAAAATGTAAACAAATAAAATTTATGATGAAGCTTACACTCTGGATTGTATAAATTGTGCTTCAGTGTCAAGTCACCAAAGGAGAATGAGTGGATTTTAGATCCTGTCGTGATAGCTGATGTGTATGGCCCAGAGGTATTGCAATCTCTTTTCAACAGTACACTGATTAGTGAATTTGCCAATCTTTGTTGGTTTGCTTCGGTGCATTTGGAAATAGTTTGGCTAAATCTTGGAATTTTTTAGCTAACTATTGGTAGATTGATTCTTTGTTCCATCCAACCTCCAAGGATCTGCATGCACTTGCCATATCCTTTTCTAATTCTAAACTAAACTTTTCGATCTGTTAAAATTTGTAACTTTACTAATTGAACCAATCTCAATTCTTAACCATTACTCTCCACTAATTTCAACTGCTATTCAGTTCTGATCTGCAATTTCCTCGGATCCATGATATCTCTACCGTCCAATCTATCAAATATTACAAATTCATTATGTGAAACAAAGCTTTTAGGGATTTACACAAGCCTAGTGAATGTACTTTGCTGTTTTCATTTATTTGTGTGGTTTATCCTCTGAATTTGGACTTTCTTGAACTCTGGTTTTCAAACGATATTGCAATTGGTTGTATTGGTGGTGTGACCTGAACTTCTTCATCTTCTTAAGTAGTTCTTCTCGGATGGCGATAACCTGATCTCCTGCATTTCTACCACAATAGAAAGTGACAATAGGCGTTTGAATTGAAGAATCTTATCTGATCCTTCCTGTTTCAAATAATGGTGCTTATGAGTAGCTCCTTTTTTCCTAGGGCCTTGACTTTGTTGAGATCGGAAGAGCTAGAGTGGCTGATCCATCTACTGTTGTAGACATGACTGGAAGTTACCCTAAAGTTGTGCGGCAGGGAAAGGTGGCAGTTTCATTTTTGTAATCATTAATACTCGTCAAGTGAATAATGTTAATGCATCATCGTTGTTTTTATCTTTCAGTGAAAGATGCTTGAATGAATACTGTGTCCAAATGTCAATTTTGTGCAACTTGTGCTGGTTGAAAAGTGAACTGAATTCCTTACTCCGACTTTTCTTTTTGGTTAGGGTCCAAAACAACCTTGGATGGTAGCCGAAGATGAAGATACTGCAGTAGATGATTCTAACCTACTCAGTGATCGGCCTTCATGAGAAGCAATCACTCGATTGGTCACTGCCGTCAGAAAAGGGGCCTTTTGTGCAGCTGGGAAGAATGGGTGTTTGCTTTAACGCATTATATCATCTCTATGTATATATACCACTTAGCGAATGATTCATAATCTAACACAAGAAATGAAAAATTCCTTACTCCATGGTATTTCTCAAGTATGACGACCGGAATTCCCTCCTTGTTTGTGCTGGGCAGCTAATTGTAATTGAATTTCAAATTATAGTTTCACTTACCTCTAATTTGATTATTGATTTGTTAACTACTCAATTATAACAACATAAATGTCTATAACTCATTTCAGCTCACTAGCATCAGTAAAATTTCAGTTCACATAATGAGAATCACACTTTCTCAAATGAAAGTATCCTGTTGGGATTTTGATACCCAATAATCTTAAGGTGATGATGATCAAACTCACCTTCATAGGTCGTTACCGAGTATTGAAGTGTTATCGACCATTACAAGAAGCAGCCTAAAATTGAGAGCAACATCTATTTGTGTCTGGGGCCTAAATAAAAGTATTAAGCCTTTCTTGGCCCTGTCACTCTTTGACCCATGAGCATTGTTTGGCCCATGTGGTTTGTTTTTTAGCTCTATATAAGCCACAAGACAATTTTTGTGCATTTGAGAGGTGCGAATATTTGAATTGAGGGAAATAGTGATACATCTTAGTAGTGTAGCTTTAGTTGGTCTCTCTCACTCTTTGTGAATGTTTGGGTTAGGGTAGTTGCTCATTTAGTGCTTCCTTGTGGTGGAGTTTGAATGTGAGCCTTGTTTGTAATTTGTTTACAATCTATCTTATATTTCTTAGTGTGTATTTTGTTCAACAATTGGTATCAGAGCTTGGAAACAACATCTTTAGGTGGGAAATCACTAGAAATTCAAGGTTTAGAGCAAGGACAACTCGGATGTGTTGGGAGAAGACAAGGGAATTCGAAGGCACCTTAAAACCTGAATCTATTTGTCTTTTTTTGGGCCGATCTAGAAGGAGTTAGAGCAAACCAAGACCACCAGTTGACTCCTAGTGGTGAGGCGCTTCCGAATGGTGGGCGTATGAGGTCGAAAAATGTCGGACGGTGGTGCGTGCATGAGACGCACAGAGAACCGCCGTTTGTCTTTGCCGCGCGTGACAGAAAGTGGGGTTTAGTTAGGCGATTGGACTTGCTGCAGATTCTTCGTCTTGACGAGAGGATTCTGGCAGTGCTTTCAGATTTCAAATTGGAGCTATATGCAGAAAATGAGTCAAGTTTCAATGCGGCTGCGCGTTTTTCCGACGAGAATATAGAACCCAAAATTTGAAATTTTCAGAGCTTCATCTCGTGTTTTACAGACTCTATTGACTGGTTCTCTCGGTATTGTATTTTGTGAATTATTTATTGGCTAATCTGTGATTAATTCTTGTTCATTAGGGTTTGTTAAAAATGTTTGTGGGATTATTTGTGATAAACTTACTATTTGTGTGAGTTTTATTGGTGAGAAACATGTTTGTTTTGGTGGCTTTTGTTGCTTAGTCACTTTGTGTGGTGTGTTTGTGATTGTTTACATTATCACCTTTTTTTGACTTGGGACTATAGGAAAGTGTGATTAGCTACATTACATAAACTTTGTGTTTGGTGCACTTGCTTATTCTTTACTTGTAGTCACTTGTGTGATTGTTATTCTTGCACGTTTTGTACTTGTTTGATGAGATGACATCATTACGCTCTGTGTTGGGGGTCTTTGATGGGAAGTGTGATTTTTCAATTTGACAACAAAAGATGAAGGGACTTCTTGCACAATAAAAGGTTTCAAAAGCCTTGATAGAAAATTTTCCACAAAATTAACAAAAGATAAAAAAGGATGAAATGGATGAATTGGCTTGTAGTTCTATTGTTTTACACCTATTTGATGATGTTTTGAGAAAGGTTGGCGAACATGACTCTACAAAAGCTCTTTAGAAGAAGTTGGAGGATCTTTATATGTCAAAATCCACTCCATATGAACTTTATCTACTTAAGAGTTTTTCAGCTTCAAGATTGACTCAACTAAGGATTTGGAAGACAATTTAGATGTTTTCAATAAATTGGTGCAAGATATCTTGATCTGTGGTGAAAAAGTGCCAATGGAGTACAAAGCAATCATTTTGTTAAACGTTATTCCCGATACTTATCAAGATGTGAAAAATGCTATCAAGTATGGAAAAGACACTTTAACCACTGATATTGTCATTGACTGTTTGAGGAGTAAAGAATTGGAGTGAAGGGTTGAAAGAAACAAGAGAAGTAGTGGTGGGTTCACACGATGAGAGTTGGACGTGGAATGAGTCGATATAGCCATGATAGTGATGAGTTTAAAAATAAGTATGACTCTGAAGATGACAACGATTAGTCTGACGACAATTGTGGTAACGGGAAAAATAGAAGTCGAGGTAACTCAAGAGAAAAGAACAAGAGATGTTATGGATGCAAGAAGAATGAACATTTATTGAGAGACTGCCCTAGAGAGAAATGTAAACAGAAAGGGAAGATTGGAGATGAGTGCAATGCGGTGTCCGTCTCGAGTTATAATCCAAGTAGGGCGTATTGATGTCTACTCTCTTTGTGTACCTTTATTTTCCGCATATGTTTTGCATGAGTGATTGCTTGTGTTGTTACATTTGTTTAATTTTAGTTTGAACTTTTGCATGAATGTTGTGTGTGATTATTATGCATGTAGGTAGATGATGCATTTGGTAAGGTAGCGTACTAGAGATTGGTCTGACTGGTAAGGTTGAGATGAGATGCGAGAGATGGGTAAGACTGTAAGAGTGCATTGGTGACATACATGTGGGGATGTAGTGAATTCTTCTATTTAAGAGAAAGGCTTGGCCATGTAGAGAGTTCTGAGTTAGCTTATAGAGAATTCTTAGTGAACGCATGTAGAGAGTTATGAGTGAATTAGAGCGGAGGTCTAGGTGAGCTCCGGTCATTTTAGATTAAGTGAATATCAATTGTCTACTTAGTGAGAGAGAGATGATGTAGTGATAGAGGAACATCCCGACCTGAGATCTTTAGTTGGTGTACTAGTTAGATGTGTAGAATGTTAGCAATCGAATGGGTGGGGTGATGATGGGATAAGAGATTTGTTCTCTTGAGTCGAGCTGTACGCAATGAGAAGGGTAGGAGAGAGATCATTTCCATGATGTCATGTTTGCATTTATTGTATTTGGGTGACTGCTAACTTTGTATTAGGCATGGTGTGTTTTCTTTGTGAAAACGTGTTTGTTGAATCTCTATGAATTTATATCCTTTTGTGTTCTCATCATATCATGTGTTGTCACTAATGACTGTGTGTTATTTTCTGCTTCTGATTGACTTACTTGAAAAATGTTTACTTTGTGTTACATTTGCATGTACTTTGTGTACATTGGTGCAAATCTTTTGTGGGTGTCGCATTATCTTTAGTGAGCAAGAGTTTTTTGATTAAAAATGTTTACCTGCTAGTTATGTATACATAGATTAGCTCACTGTGTATATGCTGATAATTAGGTTTGACCTTAGCCCTTTGTGATAGTATTGTAAGTAGGTGTCGATGTTTTATTCGTAGAAATGGTAAGGTCTTTATTTCCCGTTTGTTCCTGGATACCTTGTATGTGGCAAGTTTTGACTTTGTATCTTTGGTGCTTGTAGAATTATTAGGTATCAAATGGAGGATTGTTGGGATTTTGATACTCAATAATCTCGATGCGATGATGATCAAACTCACCTTCGTAGGTCGTTGCTAAGAATTGAAGTGTTATTGACCACTATGAGAAGAATTTTAAAATTGAGAGTAACACCCATTTGTGTCTCGAGTCTAAGTAGAAATATTAGGCCTTTGTGGGCCTTGTTACTCTCTGGCCCATGAGCATTGTTTGGCCTAATTGATTTGTTGTTTAGCTCTATATAAGTCACAAGACGATTTTATAATTGTATGAGTTAGGGTAGTTGCTCATTTTGTGCTTTCTTATTGTAGAGTTTGAACCTAAGTCTTGTATGTAATTTGTTTACTATCCACTTGTATTTCTTGACGTGTATTTTTTGGAAAAACTTGTACGGAATCAACTTCATACAAGCTTGTCTCATTTCATTCCGTCACGTTATTTTCTCCAACAATGAGATTAGTAGGGTCAAGGGTGCGTCCGGTTATCAGTGGGAACTCATCTGCTGAGATGCTCTACATCCTCCCTCGCAAGTTTACGAAATTTAAAATTGCTCAAAACCTAACTAAAAAACTTACACTGTACGCTTCCAAGCCAACGTCCCTTTTCTTTTATCACATACCGCTAATTAATTGCTCCCCATTTTGGACCACTTTCGTAGCGGGAAACCCCAATCCTCACTTTTCAATTTCCAATTTCAATTATTATTAGTCACTTCTAAATTTTTTTAGTACTCCATAAAGCTAGTTAATTACCCGCGTAATAAAAAATAAATTTATTGGTAGCCGATGGATGAAGTTTCCTAACAAATTCAATCTTTATATATGATTTTTTTCTGTTGATCTATTCATACTATTTTCATTGTCAAAGTGACATACCAATACTAATTTATATGTTGAATAAGATCTTCCTTGTAAAAGCAATATATTAATACCAATTTATATAATTTTGTAAGCGATTGTTGATATATATATATATATATTATTCTGTGTCAATTTCTCAGTCAGCAATATTTGCAAAATTCAAACTTACCATTACAATAGTCAAATTTATTTCTGAAATTCACCAAACAAAAACTGAAAAAAGAACGGATTATAATGGCGGCAAATATTTGTTTATTTTCATTTTATTTTATCCCAATTTGGGTTCATTCTCCCGCAAGCTTCGTCCTCAAATTTCAAATTCCCCGCTCACATTTTCCCTTTCAAATTTCATCCTCTCTTCCTATTTAATCCTCACACTGGATCGCCATCTTCTCCCAAATTACCCAGTTTCTCCCCTTTGATTCAAACCCTAGAAATCCCCTTCTTCAAATTCGCCGTGAAAATGCCTTCAATCCCGGAAGAGCCAATCCTCGTCCCAAATCCCGACCGTTTCTGTATGTTTCCGATTCAGTATCCCCAAATTTGGGAAATGTACAAGAAAGCAGAGGCCTCGTTTTGGACGGCCGAAGAGGTTGATTTGTCCCAGGATTTACGGCACTGGGAGAGTTTGACTGATGACGAGAAGCATTTCATTAAGCACGTCCTTGCCTTTTTTGCCGCGTCTGACGGCATCGTTTTGGAAAATCTGGCCGGAAGGTTCATGAAAGAAGTCCAAATCTCTGAGGCTCGTGCGTTTTATGGCTTCCAGATTGCAATTGAAAATATCCATTCTGAGATGTACAGTCTTCTTCTCGAGTCTTATATCAAGGATTCAGAGGAGAAGAATCGTCTGTTTCACGCTATTGAGACCGTTCCCTGTGTGGAGAAGAAGGCCAAGTGGGCTCTCCGGTGGATTGATGGTTCTGAATCCTTCGCCGAGAGGATAATTGCCTTTGCCTGTGTGGAAGGGATTTTCTTCTCTGGAAGCTTCTGCGCAATATTTTGGCTTAAGAAGCGTGGACTGATGCCCGGATTAACTTTCTCAAATGAGTTAATCTCGCGTGATGAGGGGTTGCACTGTGATTTCGCTTGCCTGCTCTACAGCCTGTTGAGAATGAAACTGAGTGAGGAACGAGTCAAATCACTTGTTGCAGATGCAGTGGACATTGAGAGGGAATTCGTGTGTGATGCTCTTCCCTGTGCCCTGGTCGGGATGAACGGTGATCTAATGAGTCAATACATCGAATTTGTGGCAGACAGATTGCTGAGTGCACTTGGGTACGGTAAATTATACAATGTTCAAAACCCATTTGATTGGATGGAACTGATCAGTTTGCAGGGCAAAACAAATTTCTTTGAGAAAAGGGTTGGTGAATACCAGAAAGCTTCGGTGATGTCAAGTTTGATTGGAAATGGAGAAACTCACGTGTTCAAGATAGATGAAGATTTCTGAATTTAATTTGAGAATTGTTATTACATATATAGGTTAGTAGGATGGGTTCTTTTAACTTCATTTTTCTTTGGGGTTTTGTTTACTGATGCCATGAATTGCCCTTTGTAATTTGTAATCTTTGTTTAAAGAAATCTTGACCTTTGTTCGTTGCGTTCTAATGAAAAGTTCCATTTACAAGCAAAAATTTAGTATCGATGCAGCAACTTTTGAAACACACATTTAAGTACTAGAAGTGGTTCTTATATTAGTTTTAAACAATTTCATCATATCATCATTAACTTTTGAAAGACGAATCTGAGGTGTGTTCATAATGTGTTGATTGTGCCTTAATGCTTTATAAGTTGTCAACGCTAGTGGAGCTCACACACGGACCACTCTGTTTTGCCTCTCTTGTTAAAGTGGGTAGTAATTGTATACCATAATTTTTTTTATTCGTTAAAGGACAAATTCCCTAGTTATTCTTTGTTTCTATTAGGGATTTAAAGAATAATTTTATTCTAAAGTTAATACTACCATTTTAAATTCCAATTAGAATATCAAGTATCGTTATAAGTTATTGAGTCACGGTTTGGCCACTCGCATCAACATGTTTTACCTTTTGGGGTTTTAATTTCAATTATGTACCCATTTACACTCTTTGGTTTCATGGCTAGTTTCCTGTGAAGGAGAATCTATGGCCAATTTGTTTCTTGTTTGTTATTTTGATTATAAGTTCTGCAGGTGGTGGCAGCGTGTCTTGCAAATTTGTGGACCAAAAGTATATTGAATAAATTTTCGCCAAACGACTTCAGCGACATTTCAGTGGCTAGGAGGCGAAAGATTTAAAAACACTACTTAGGCCATCTCCGATGCATAGATATTATCTCCAAAATAGAGGGTGCATCCCTCAACCGGTCTCTATTTGCCATCTCCATTTTGGAGATGGCAACAATAAATCTCCAAACTGTACAAATGGAGGCCAAATTTAGAGATTACAATTTACGGAAATGCCATTCCGTAAATTGCAAGGCAGCCCCAACCTTTTTTCTTTTTTTTTTTTAAATTTTTTAGTCTTCATTAAATGTGGTGTATTAGTTGCAATTATTATTAATTGCCTTTGATTTTATGCATTTTCTAATGCGTGTCTTTCAACGTGGAGTACGACTTGTATTCTGCTGTCAAAATAAATGCTTTCATTTCAAAAAATGGACCAAATATTCGTTTAATAGGCTTCGTAATTTAGTTAATTACTCGATTAACTACTCAATTATTTGTTTTGTTATGTTTGATATTTAATTTTTCAATTTGTAAAGTATGATACCTAATTGTAAATTTAGTTAAATATAAAATATAGATATTTAGATAAAATTTAGAGATTATATGTTGGAGAAGTTTAAAGAAAATAGAGATTGTAAATATGTGTTTTAAAAATAGAAGAGGGAAAATAGAAATTTGGGTTGAAGCATGAATTGGCGCATGAATCTTCTACACATCTACGCACGCACGTACAATCACAGAGAAAAGGAAATATATAGTATAAAATAAAATTTAAAAAAAGGAAATATATAGTATAAAATAAAATTTGAAAAATGAAAAGGACACCGGAATGACTAGAAATTCTGAATTTTCCAAGTAATTAATTCCTGATTTTTGGACGTACATATTCGAGAATCGAGATGGATATATGTGCCGACGGAAATTGTCGTCTCATGTGCAGGTAAATTTGGCAGCTTTCATTAATCTTCGTTGGATTCACCGTCCGCCGAACCCCAAAAGCGCGGTACCATCACATATTGACGAACTGACGGAGAAATGCCGGGAATACGAGGACCATCCGATTACACACAAGAGCCCCCTCGCCACCCTGCTCTCGCTGTTAATGCCAAGGTTAGGCACTTTATCCAATCCCTTGTTTATTTTTTGGGATTTATGTGGTGTTGGTTTATTTTATTTCAGCAATTTTAGTACTGGGCATGCGAGGTGGAGACTTCTCGAAAACCAGTATTAGAATTCGACGGATGGAATTACTTGTTTGTGCATGTTTCTGATACTCTTAGTGGCTTGTCATCTCTAAACCGGTTTTTTGTCTTAGCTTTCCTCGTTTTAGCTT
Source organism: Nyctanthes arbor-tristis (assembly GCA_963692815.1). NCBI lineage: Eukaryota > Viridiplantae > Streptophyta > Magnoliopsida > Lamiales > Oleaceae > Nyctanthes > Nyctanthes arbor-tristis. The sequence goes on along the minus strand of CAVNYN010288022.1, from coordinate 14,138 downwards.
GTTGGACTATGACCTTCTGTGTTCTATCTTAGAAGTGGACCTTGTTTAGAGGAGTGCTTAAACACTTTCATTGAAAATCATTGGACTGTTTTGTTACATTAATTACGTGAAGCTTGAGTTCCAATGACCGGTCACAAAATAATTGCTGCAACGGAATTCACTATTTATATTCGTCACATAGCTGAATGTTTCCTTTTTTCCCCCTGCATTTGTATGTTGATTGTTGAATTCTAATTCCTTTTTGGCTCAGGAACCCTTCAATGCTGAGCCACACCGTTCAGCTTTGGTATCATCTTACATTACACCAGTGGAGTTCTTCTATAAGAGGAACCATGGACCAATTCCAATAGTTGATGATATTGAGAGGTCTGATCCTTGCTTTCTGCTGTCTGCATTATTTCTGATTATGATATGCCCTTGAAATATGATTCCACTGCATTAACATAATTATTTTAACTGAGCAGATATAGTGTTTCTGTAACTGGACTAATCGAAAAACCAAAACAACTGTACATGAAAGATATCTGGTGAGCGATAGGCTATTTACTGTTGATTGCTATCACTTAAATGTGAAGATCTATTACTCCTCTGAGTTGCTTGAACAAGGCTCTAATGTTGTTTCCTAAAAGCAGGAAGCTTCCAAAATATACCATCATTGCCACTTTACAGGTATCTTTTTCTCTTGTAATCTTTTTAGTGTTTGTTGGGGTATATTTGGAGATGGTTGATGGAGCGCGAAAGGATGAAAGCAAAAATTGTTTCATTTTCTCTGATTGAAAGTCTGAGAACTTGAAAGCTTTCTAAATGAAAATTTCACAATTGCATTAAGGACAATATGACAATCTGCAATAGAAAGCTATTGACTAAGCTTTCTGTCTTGGAGGTTCCAATGCGGAGAAGTGAAGAATATTTTCTTATTTCATTAATCAGTGTTCTAGAAAATGGTTATTTACATGAGCAAACAACAGTATATCAGAAATACTTTGGAATTTAGTGGGGAAAAAATAAATAAAGGGATGGCCAATAAAAACTACTCACCAATCACATACATGTTTCAAACATGGAGATTCCTCTTGTATCCTGTTCTAATACATAGTTTATTTCATTTATTGTATTTTGAGATCAGGTGGTACGCGGGTTTATATGTACATAACTTTGATGATTCACAGTATTACTCTCCAAACAAAATTTATATTTTCTGATATTACATAAATAAGTATGCAAGTCTAATTGCAAATTAAGATATATTTAGGTAGATTTTTAACATTTATCTAGACTTATTTAGAAATAGAAAACACACGGGAATGCTAGAATCCCATTTGATTCATGAGCTAGTAATTGTAACAAGAGTCAAATGAACTTGGAAATTAAACACTTGTAGCTCTTTTCCAAGTAATCCCGTGCATTTACTAGCAAGTCTGTACTACTTTCTTCATGTTTCATGGCAAGATGTCTCACCTAATCCAGGGAACTTTGCTATTCTTTGTCCAAATTTTGAGAGAGAGCACATGCTTCTTTGCTTCCTCATGTTCACTTTGTGAATATGGTCAATCTTTTTTCTTGTTTTGATAACGGATAAGCTATTTTTATCTTCATCTTATTATTTATATGCAGTGTGCTGGAAATAGGAGGACTGCCATGAGCAAAGTTCGAACTGTGAAAGGAGTTGGATGGGACATTGCTGCCATTGGAAATGGTTAGTCCATGCCTAGAAGAAAAAGTTTCAATTCTGTTGATATTTGATAGATATAAGGAATTTAAATATGACACAGATATTATATAGCATAGAACAACTTGTCTTGTACTCAAAAGAAGAATCAGACAAATATCACCCAGTCCTTGCATACGCAGTGAAGCTTGGCCGTTGAAAGTTGAAACAAATTTTGCTTTACCCCGCTTTGTGGCTCAGGGAAATCAGTTTATCTTGAGCGTGAGTAATAATCCTGTAAATATTATTAAGAACAATAAAAAAATTGCTTATAGTTGATTATACAGTGGGCACCTGTATTACGGCTTCAATTTGTGGTTCAGATTTAGTAGTCCTCAATGGGTTTGGAAGGCCTTTTAAGGAGTTGAGTTGTCATAAGAGACTCAAGATGTACAGTGTGAGGCTTCGCTTTCGTGTAGGTAAAAAATGCAAAGAAAAAGGATAAGAAATTAAAAGTATATTCTGGCTCCTGCCAACTGAGTTCCGGTACTTCTCCAATAACTTGTGCTGCACTCTGGCTAATTTATTTCTGTTTGTGTAGAATTTTTGAGACTTTCCCTTTATCATGCTACTGTGTTTCTTTGGAATATCCACGTTTTTGTTAATTCATTTCATTTCTTCGTGCATGTTCATTCAGCTGTCTGGGGTGGTGCTAAATTAGCAGATGTTCTTGAACTGATTGGAATACCAAAGGGCTCGCACGTAACTCCATCTGGAGGCAAACATGTAGAATTTGTAAGCATTGACAAGTGTAAGGTAAGTATTACTTGGATCATTTTATCATGCCCAGTGTTGACTTCATGGACACTGCATGGTAGGAGAAACTTACTTGACATGGTAACACTTGTTATGCCAGGAGGAAAATGGAGGCCCTTATAAGGCGTCAATTCCGCTAAGCCAAGCCACAGATCCTGAGGCTGATGTTTTACTTGCTTATGAGATGAACGGAGAGGTATTATATGCTCGATTCTTTGTCCAGTATTGAGGATATGAATAGCAAATCGTGGAAGCAGGCTTTTAGATTATGCACACACATACATGTACATAAAATATTGTGATAATGTTTAAAGCCGGGCCCCTTGCCGCCTTGCCAGCCCTAGATTAAGTTGTCGTTGAATAATGTCAGAAGTTTTGGTTTTCCATTTTCTGTTGGGTTGGAAGTTAGTAACAGCTTAATCTTTCTTTTCCTTTGACCCCTCTCTAAATTATCACAGTCATCGGTTGTAAAACTCATGTTTTTGGTTTGAAATGATACAAAAGCCTCTTAATAGGGATCATGGATATCCACTGCGTGTGATTGTCCCGGGTGTTATTGGTGCTCGTTCTGTTAAGTGGCTGGATTCCATCAACATCATTGCTGAAGAATGCCAGGTCGAATAATCTACTTTATCTCCAAAAGTTACTCATTCTTCATTCTTTTAGCTTTCTGAAGTTCTTGTTGCTTCTATGCAGGGATTTTTCATGCAAAAGGATTATAAAATGTTTCCCCCGTCAGTTAACTGGGATAATATTGATTGGTCAACGAGGAGGCCGCAAATGGATTTTCCTGTTCAGGTATTCGCTTTGTGTGCTTTCCATCAATCATGCTGTTTAATTGCAACCATGGATTTTCTTTCATTAATTTTCAAGGATACGAGCGTTATTAAAAGGTAGATAAGATTCTGACAAATGTATATGATTTGTCCAGAGCTTTGTTAGCACTGAGGAGTTAAGACTTTTTAGTGGAGTTAAACTTGCCACATTATTTTTCTGTTTGATTAGCAACCGGAATGGGAAAAACCTAGTAGCTGCTAGAATTCAAATTTTTGCACATGTGGAAGAATAAAAAAAAGTGACTTCTCTAATTGATGATTTAAGCATGTGTGAGAGGTCAAATCTGAATTCTAAGGTTGGAAACCAATTAAAATAGTTCAATTAGACATAACAATAATTGGAATTTTGCTGGTTATGTTACACCAGAATGGGAAAATTATTATTCCTGATGGTTTATCGTTTGGGTTATTGGTTTTTTGTTCATTAAATGGATTTTCTTCTAGCTCTTGTACACATAAAGTAGTTCATTTATGCAACTGTTGTCATCTATTTTTGTCTTTCTATATTGCTTGAGGAGAATATTTTACAGCTGATAACTTTGGTTGATTGTTGCTTGCAGTCTGCGATATGTACCCTAGAGGACACAGATGTGAGAAAGCCTGGGAAGGTCAGTATGATTTTAGTGAAAAAAAGTTCTGCATACCATTGAACCTATGGCCCAAGTTCAAAGGGTTGACAAACTTCAATACATCACAAATGAATCATGTTACTTCTAATATCGCTAGATCAAGTCAACCTTTCCAAATCAATTAGTTTGACATTGTAAGAAGCACGTCTGTTTATCACCCATAATGGACATTTTCTCCCCCATAGGTACATAAAAGCATACATGGCTATATGTCAGTCTGCATCTCTAAAACATCCAATCATCACATATTATCTTCTTCCATTTTAATCTTACAGTTCGATTGCACCGCAAAAGCGGTATAATGGTGAGGCAGACGAAATTTACTATAAGTCCAGCTCGTTATTTCATTTTTTGTTCATATCATCCTTCCGATTAGTTAAAAGTTCTGCATGTCATTGTATTTGCACCTAAGTTTAAATGGTTGACAAAGTTTCAATATGTCATATCACTTTTGAATTTGTCAAATCTATTAATCTGCCACTGGGAATAACATGGCTGTTGATGGTGCTGATAAAGCTTACTATTAAATAAGCTCTTTTTTCTTCTATTCATATAAACTCTTTACGGGATAAGCCCATTAATCAACAGTGCATCTGCATTATTTCTCAGAACACTGTGTACTCAAACTATCTGCAGTTAGAAGATGCCAATTAAAAAATCACAGCACTATTCTTGCTCTTCTTTTACACTAAATTTGGTTTGATATATGTGATTTCTCATCAGGTAACTATCAAGGGATATGCAGCATCTGGAGGTGGGCGTGGCATTGAAAGAGTAGATATATCTATTGACGGTGGCAAAACGTGGTTTGAAGCCTCCAAATTTCAGAAACCTGGAATTTCATACATTTCTGACGATCCAAGTAGCGACAAATGGGCATGGGTGCTTTTCCAGGCTGAGGTTGATATCTCACAGAGCACTGAAATCGTTGCAAAAGCGGTATGCTGTATATTTTTTCTTACAGCAAAAGCATGATCTTTCAGTTGGATACAAGTCAAATTGTTTGTTTTCTGAAAATTCCCCTAAAAGAAAGATACGCGTGTTTTGTCGTCCTCCTTGCATCATATTTGATAAGCAAATGGGTACTTCCAACACATGTTTGCAGGTGGACACAGCTGCTAATATCCAGCCAGAAAATGTCGATGTGATTTGGAACTTGAGAGGAATACTAAACACGTCATGGCATCGAGTTATCGTTCGGGTTGGTCAGTCAAATCTGTAGACCAAACATCTGTAGACCAAACAGCAAGTGGCTGAAATTTCTTTTCTCCATCAATTAGCAAGGTTTAAATAAAATCTCTATGCTTTCATGTAAGAGTTATTTTGTCTCAACTTCCTGAAGCTTTCAATAACCCATGTTTCGTTCACTTTATTTTTCCTTTCAGATTGAGAACTCTTGTTTTTCTCGAATTCCTGAAGGTGAAAATTTTATGTCTTGGGGTGATTCAATGTTAAATTTTCAGATTATTGTTTAATCTTGACATGGAGGTACTCTAAATTTTTTATAAAAACAGATCGGGCTCCGAGTTTATAGCCCGACTACCAATCAGAGAGGGTCATGTGTATTTTCAAATACACATGACCCAAATACACGTGACTCCTTGTAATTGGTAATCGGACTCCAAACTTAAAGCTCGATCTGTTTCTATAGCCGGAGTGGGAGGAATCCTCTATTCAAATTGAATAGTAGTGTTATTAGGAAATCAAATAGGCAGTATATACAGTAAATCAGACGTGCACGGGTCCACAAATAGTGCTTGTTTATCATGTATTGTTCCATTCTTGTAGGCAATGTTGCTATGAAGGGACGTCCCTGGTGGATAATTTTAATGTACAGTCAATAAACAGTCCTCTACGCTATAGTTATTAGCCACGAGTCAATCCTCGGCTGAAGCATCATGTCACTGGAATTCGTTGGTTTAAAGGACATGCCATTACTTGATTTTTTTTTTTAAAAAAAGAAGGATCTAAACAATTTTACTTTAGAAGAGAATAATACAAGTGTAATAATATAAGGGCTTGTTTGAATCTCTTTAAATTTTTAATTTATAAAGTGAATTTATAAAGAGTTGAAATGAATGGTGGAGATTTAATTGAAATTTGAAATATATGGTGATTATTGAGTAGTTGTCAAATCAACAGTCAAATCATAGTTGGAGAATTTATAAAGAGAAACTTTAAAGAGGATCAAACAAGGCCTAAGCCTAATATAGTTATTAGTCTATTTTTTTTAGTACGGATGAAATTGACATACCAGATTTTACTTTTGAGACGGAGAAAATATTATCAGTAGGGTAGTTATCCAGTAGACTTTGAAGATAGATTGTCTTGTATTTAGTGAAATGAGAAGAATGCCAAATGAATTGTTTTTAGAAATCTTAAGAAGCAATTAGTTCCTGGAGATTGTGTGCGGGGGGTGGGGGTGGGGGTGTGTGTGTGGGTTTTTTTCCCCTCTAAACCTTGGAGGAAGGAAAAAGCGGGGAAAAAAAATAATAGGAGAGGCCCTCAAGCTGGCTTGCAAGCTGTTTAGCCAAAGCTTGCAAGAGGCAGGCCCCAGCTAAACTGCAAACAGAAATTCCTGGTCAAGCCTGACAGGGGTCTCCCAAGCCGGTCGGCTCAGCTGTAATTTTTGCCACCTTGGTTCAAGAAATGCCCACGCAAGGATCCCGCACCCAAGAAAACTAGAAATCTTCCTCTTACCCAGAGGGGTAGAAAACCTCATGTTGAGATTTTTGTTTTTTTAATCTTCATTGACGTAGTGTTCAAGTGTAATAACATTTCGCCTGTTACATTTTATATTTGTTTTTTCATTCCGGCACTTTGAACAAGAAACACATCACACTTTTTGCTCTAGCAAAGGCATTGGATATAAAAGTGAAGAAACATAGAAATAAGGCCTCCAAATGCAAAAATATTGAATATAATTAGGAAAAATATTACGTCATGGCTTTGGCAACTAAAATTAAGTAATATTACTATACTATTTACAGAGATAACAATCAACATATCGTTGTGGTCAGCATCTGCATTTTCCTCATATTTTGAATCTGTAACCAGCCTACAATGATACGCCACCAAACTGTTTGTTCTACACCTCGTACGTGCCTAGTTCATTCAACGAAACTGAAGGCCTCACTTCTTGTAATGCATTCTCAAAGTCCTGCATATATATATATATATTATATGATCAGAAGACTGAGCCCAAAATTTAGAAACAAACATTCTTGATTACTAGTTACTGGTCTTACATTGAAAGCAAAACAGAGAAAAAGTTAAAACTGTTATTTATGTACAAAGTCATTACGTCACGTACTTTTCCTGTTCCTCTTAAGCATGCAGTTTTAAGCACATCTTAAAATTATGTCTGACTTTCTAGCCGTCATGACTTATATGGTTACCTTTCTTATTGATATAACTTATTTCTCTTGGAATCCTTAACTCAGTTTGTAAGATAAATTTAAGCATGGATAAACATGGCAGAATTCACAATATTACCTGAAGAGTTACTGGCCTCATGTCATCCTTTTTCAGCTCCATAATTTCAGTTCCACGTCCATGTGCTTCTCTAAGTGGAACCACGGAAGCATCCTTCACCAAGCTCTTCATATCAGATCACGAATACCCTAAACATGTTGAAATGCAAAGTGAGGTACCAGAAAGGAAAGCAGCTGCAGGTCGTGAAATCGCATAGAAACTAATTGCTCAATGATGAATTCCGTGAAGAAAATACCTTCAGTCAATTGGCATATTTTATCAGTATCCTCCTTTGAAAGGTTAAATAATCCATCCTTCTCCAGAAGATTCTTAATAATCCAAGCTCTTGCGTCTTCATATCAAATACAAATGGTTAACAATGAAGTAATTAATAGTTCTTGCAAAAATTAATTTTACATGCATGGTTGTGACCAGGGACCTGCAGTGGGGAGTGGTATATAAAGTCTTTTTTTAAGTCTCCTCCTCATAGCCTCGTCAAGGTCTTGAGGTCTACTGGTTGCCCCTGTTTCAGGAAACACAATCAGGATTTCTATAAATGCATAATCTGGATGGGAAACGGGTTTTGGAAGAGGGCCAGGCCGCCAGGGAGTATAGAAGCTATTTGGCTAAATACTAATTAAAAGTCAAGACCAAGGATCAGACACTAAATTATATGGTAAAAATATACTGCAACTTATGAATCAATCTCATACTTGTAATAGAAATAGCAGTCGGTGTCCACCTAGAAATTTTAACATTAACCCTCAAGAATAACCAGTTGAACAATCACCTATCAATAGAATTTGATCATTTCCACTATCAAAGCCTTCCATTTCAATGAAAAATTGTGTCTTCAGTAGCCTGCTTGCTTCATGTTCACATTCGGATTTGCGCTGCACCAAGATTAAATCAATTAATGGAAGATCTATCAGTCACACATAAAGAAGCCTGAAAATAAATGCTTTCATTCTAGAGAGTTCACCTTCAAAATCCTGGCAACTACATTTATTACACATAAGCGACTTATGAACATGTTCTCAAATGATCAGTAGGAAACCTGAGTTCAGAGGATTCATGGACTATAGGCTTAGGCATGTTTTATTGCTAAAGATTCTCCAAACAAATAAATGAACATCAGAAAAATATTGTCTGGCTGTAAACTGCAGGTTGCAGCTTACACTATTGAAACTTCAATTTTTATGGGAAACTAAGGAAAAGAGGAAAAAGGTTAATTAAAATCTACTAACAAAATAATCTCATTACCTTCGAAAAAGTGAATCTATTTCATCCACGAAAATTACAGCAGGATGACCACAGCTAGCAACCGCAAAAAGTGCCCTCACTAACTTTTCACCATCGCCCACCTACAGTCATGAATTAACATTCGATTATTAGAGCATTTATAAAAATTAGATACTTGTGTATGTGGATATAAACAAGTCTATATTTGGTCTAGTCATAATCATACTAGATAAAATGTTAGAAGCAACGGAGCCTAAATTCCTGCATCACACGACGACGTGAAATTTTTAGATAATAATGGACGCCTATGAAATTACACGAAAAGAGTGAGCAAAATATCCAAAATCTGCTATCTCATTCTCTTGATTAATTGGTAAGGCACGACATATCATCATATAATATAATATAATTATAATAATAATAATACTATTAGGCATTAGTATTTGAGAATGAAGGAACAAAATGCACCAGTCATAATCTCAATGTTTTCAATTTCTCCAACATGCATAATATAGGAAATATAGGTTTTTGGAACTTAATAATAATTTATAATAAGTCAGTTATCTGTTGAGATTTTCAGGATATTATTTATGTGAACAGCCAACAGGTTCATAGTGTTGATTTGCTATTATAATAGTGCACATAAAAATTTAAAATAATATACAAAATAATAATTTCAAGCGTACATATTGGGAACTATAAGAGAAATATTGCATACCCATTTGCTAGTCAGTGAACCGGCAGATGTGTAGAAAAACGTTGCTTTCGCCTCTCCAGCTATGGCTTTACCTATCATTGTTTTACCGGTTCCCTAAACCAACAGGAAACAAAAATAAGTAGTGTTTATTAGTTGTTTTTCATCAATTTCTTACGTATGTGAAAATGCTTACGGGAGGTCCAAAAAGAAGAAGACCACGGCCAGGGGAACGGCAAACTTCCGATCTCAGGTCGCAGCAAAGGCCATATGGCCATCTCTGTCACAGATTTCTTGACATGCTCCAGACCAGCTATAGTAATAAAAAGATCCAACAAATTTCTTTTAATAAAAAGAACGTAGAAAATCATGGATATCGAAGGAACTGAAGTCATTGACATACCAATATCACCCCAAGCGCACACTAGGATCCAGATCCATTATATCGTTGCTGATATGTTTAATATGCCGCGGCTCCAAATTCCATAGTTTCTCAGGATGTTCACCATCAGCACCGCACATCAATTCGAAGCTACATCAATTTAATGTTTCATTTTCTTTAAAAATAAAATTCGTAGAGTTTATTTATACATCACCAAGCAAAAAATATATAGATATACCATCTTTTCCCAAGAATGGTTTTAGTCTCAGTGCCCATGTTATTTCCATTGGATCGGATGGGCTGTGTTTGCATTTGGCTAACCTGCAATTGCTGTGCCTGTGGCAGCATTCAAAGCTTGTTAAGAAATTGCTTCCAAATTGTTAAAAGCATTGTGTGAAAGAAAGTTTTACAGTACTTGAGCTAATAGAGAAATCCCACATGATGATATAAAAAGTGAAGGGACTGTCTTATTAATATAAGTAGAAGACAAGAGCATGTAATCAACTTTCAGGTAAAATATATATACCCCTTGAAGCAAAGCTTTTCCTTTGGACTGCTGAATATGATCGCTTCCAGGAATCCCATACATGTTTCGGATAATCGTCCATGCTTGTTCGGAGGTTTTTGCCTTTGCAAAAATTGTTACAAGATTCGGCGATAATGAACCAACAATGGCTTTCAGGAGAATCTGGTCCTGCCAAATCCAGTTTGCGTGTTCTGGATTTGGAATAAGCCCCCATGTTCCTGATGGAACGGTGGCCGAAGGACAGAGAAAAGAATCATCAACAAAGCGGAGCAAATTGTATCGTGCAAGAAGACTGAATCTGGAAATACCATAATTGTTCCGATCTGTTAATTTTATAGGTAACTCGGATTGTGCGTTGATGACCACTGGAGTAAAGGGATTCGTCGTTTGGTTTTCCAGAGTGGCTGGGTTTTCGGTGTTGTTCGCCAGAGTAGGGGTGTGAATTGTTGACGTTGGCAGACGGGTCGTGGCCAGGAGGGGCGTGAATTGTTGCATTCGTGGAAGACGGGTCGAAGCTCATAGTAGCATCGCAAATGGAAACTTTTTAAGCAAGTATGAAACTCGTCAGTCATCCATCATCAATCTCGTAATTTACTAATTTATAGAAGAATACAATAAAATGGCTGCGCCGCAATTCTTCACCGATCGGGTTGGGTCGGATTTCTCAATGCTGAGCCACATGACATCGGATCCATAGGCTTCCAAAGCCATTGTTGGTCTCTCTTCGTGCGCATCTCTCCTGAGGCTTTTTCTTTGAGTCACGAATGCGATTCAGATTTCGGAGGGTAGGAACAGTGTGCCGTTAATGAAGATGGGCTGGGAATTGGGCCAAGAAGGTATCCAGGCCCAACTAGATATCTGTTCTAGTTAACTGGATGGTTTTTTTGTTTATTTTAAAACAAAAGCGTTATTTGTAAAAAAAAAAAAGTAATGTTATTTTTGTAACAATCTATATTATTTGTGTAGCATTATCCTCCAGTTGGATACAAGCAAAATTATTTACCTTCGGAAACATCCTATTAAAGAAAAATCTGCTCAATATGAATAGTAGTTACAATAATAATATCATAGAAACATTCAAGCTCCTTACAGCTGGCGCCATATAAATATACTGCCTGAAATGGTTTCTTTCACATCTGGCTAGCACTAGATCAAACTTAAATAGTACAAAATCAAATGGACAATATATCATCCCATTCAAAAAAAAAAAAAGGGGACAATATATCTTGAATTACATGCATGTGCAGATCCAGAAATTGACTGAGTCTATCATGTATTGTTCCATTCAACAGGCATCAAAACATAGTAATGAGTTGTTTGCGGTCACCTGTGATGTGGTTCTATTATTACTCTTACGCTTGTTGTCTTAATTAGTGGACTAGGATTTTTTTCATGGCACTAAATAATATTAATGTAGTCCAACAAGACGTTATCTTGTGCGTTATGAGAAGATGTACGCTATTTATGGATCATTGCAATATTTGGTGGTCACTATTTACCAAGAATCTCACTCAAAAATTAAAGGACAAAAGAATCCTATCAATGAGTCCCGATCTTGGGATCAAGAGTCAGACGGCCTTGGTGGTTCATCTTAGCAACTTAGCCATTAATCCTATCATTTCCCAACAAATAAGCTTGTGACTAGATATTTTAGTACGTTCTACATCCCTCATGAGAGCATGTTATCTGGCAATACTAAATTTTTGCGTTCTACGCAGAAGTAGATAAAAGCTAGGCATGGCAAGTAATGCATCAAATTTGTACTCCGGGATTTTAAATTATTATTATTATTATTATTATTATTATTATTATTATTATTATTATTTGTGGTCTTAACTTTCCAAATCTGACCTTTCTAATATTAAATTTTAATTTTTCTTTCCCTGCAATTTACTCTTTTTATTAAATTTGAGGTTGAAAAGGTCAACTTTCCACTCAATTGTAGTTGCAGTTACAGTTTTTAGATAGAACTGGTACCGTTTTAAAGCTACATATTTTACATTGTGTCTAATGAAAATCCGTCACACAATTCATTAGACACCATACGATGATGTCTAAGAGACTCATAGAAGAACTACAACTAAAGCCCCAAAGTTTAGATTCCATGGCAACACGTACTAGCAGTTGTCCTCCCAATTTTATTAATGCCAAAAAAGAGACAAAACCAAACCATTCAGTCCTCAATGAGATATTCGTAACACGACATGTCTCTTATCAGATGGGTTGCTAGAGATTGAGTTCCTTCACAGCCTCGATATCTAAGCCTTTATTAATTGTTATTTCCGTTTAATCTCTAGTGTTTTAAAAAGTGAAAATGTCATATCCTGAATCTAAAAAGCATTATAGCCAACACATCACATATGATGCAGTGTGATCAATATAAAATATTATAACGTAATTTTGTTATACAAATATATACCTTAACACTGTTATGCCAAAACCTAAAGATGAGCAAACTGCAAAAAATGAAGATTCAAGATCGACAAATTGTGGACGCTCTTCCGATCTCGGAAAGGTTCGGAACCTCAAATGCAATTTAATTTTTTATTTCTTAGCCGACAAGTTGCTCCTTCTGAGTTCTGACCCTACAATACGGCAAAACTCACCAAATCTTTCGTAAAGATAATATATTTTAAATCTAAAGACCTTCAACCACCATTTTTATTTTTTATTTGTTTATTTGTTTTTCAAAAGACTTCTGCCTGCTTCTGGCTGCTTCTGTTCATAATAATGGCCAAGTGGTTCATTTGACGCTCACATATTAATAATTAATTAATTTATAACATGCAAGAAATATTTCCTTTATTCTGGAAGTATGGAGAGGAGAGGAGTGCGGGGCCAATTGTTACATTAGCACGTGATGTATTTTTCCAATTTATTATTTTACATACTATATATCCTTTGACTTTCATTTCTTTGATCAAGTTCCAAACTTTTTAATAATCACTCCTCCCCTTGTCAAAAAAAAAAAATATATATATATATATAATTAATCACTCCTCCAATCAACCTTGTCAAAAAAAAAATTAATCACTCCTCCAATCAAAGACCAAGGGTTACTCTAGTGAATAAAGGCTTCACCCGTTACCAAGAGGTTCTGAGTTCGAGTTCTACCATCACCTTCCCTCCATCCCCCCTGTCAAAAAAAAAAAAAATAATAATAATAATAATAATCACTCCTCCAATCGAGCAGCAAAACTCTTATTCACATTAGATTCTAAGTTTCAATTTGTATGTGTTAAATATCTTCCTCATTATTCTATACAAAATTAGCGTCCACTCAATTCTATTTTATATTCAACTCGACTTTTAAATTTACAAAATAAGTCCTACTATATTATAGTCCATTCACCCACTGGTGGGTGGGTGAACATTTTTGACTATTATAATAACAATGTAAACAACAAAAACCATTAATTACTGAATGCCTCTAATTACATTTGGGTGAATTCTACACACTTCAGTCGGGTATTAAAGAAAAAAAAAATGGTCCATATCATGTCGCCTCAATTAGTAACTACATCTGGAACTTCAAATAGCTAGCTAGGCACTTCATCATATATACCAGTCTAAATTATTAAGGTACAATAAGAATATGGTAGGCATTTTCATAACTCTCTCCATTCTATGTCCACTTATCTTTTCTTTGATTTCAATTCCATGGAAATTCTGGAAATCCCACAAGTTCACAGCTCATGGTCCAACTGTCTACCCCGTGATTGGATGTATGGTTTCTTTCTACAAGAATCGACACCGTCTGTTGGATTGGTTCACTGATCTCCTCTCCGATGCACCAACACAGACAATTACAATATCCCGGTTAGGTGCTCGACGTACCATTATTACAGGAAACCCTAAAAATGTAGAATACATTTTGCGAACTAACTTTGA
>CAVNYN010288017.1:30205-56689 GCA_963692815.1 Nyctanthes arbor-tristis | reverse complement strand
TCAAAATTCCAATTAATTCTCGATGCAATTACCAAAGCCACATCGGACAACGGTTTCGAATTCTATATCATGTAGGAAGGAGCAGCAGTGGCTGTGATGATTGAAGGAGGAGGCAGGCAGCGGTGGTGGCGACGACGGAAGGAGGAGGAGACAGCAGTGACGATCAATCGATTTTTTCACAAAGGGGGAGAGAGAGAAAGGATAGATAAGTCGTTTGTTTTTTGCTGGGTGGGTAGGGTCACCTGATTTTTCCGAATTCAAAAGTTAGATCTAATCTTATAAAGTTGTTTTAGAAACACCTTTAAAAACCTAATTAAACCTTGGTCTAATTGGATTTCATGTTTCCCTCCCCGGAGCCCATTCCCTTTTCCCCCGAGCCCAAAGCACAAGAAATATATTTTCTCTTAATTGAACTTTGATTTGGGCTGAGACAGGGCCAAGATGGTCCTCCCCTATTTCTGCCCCTGGAGTTATCCCATAGGGTTGTCCCATATATAACTGTTTAATTATCAAGTGTTAAGTATACTTCTTACAGGATAATCCCGTTAAACGTCTGACTGGTGATAAAAATTAGAGTATTATACCAGGATTATTTATTTTTTTCTCTTACAATTTATATTTTTGTTGCTGAACCAATAAGTCAATAACTAGCATAAATATCTCCTTGATCAGGCCTCATATCTTCTCCTCTAGCTCACAGTATTTTCTATAGTATATATTTATTTACTGCCAACACACTAATATGTAATCGACCTTGCTTAGGTACCAAGATGATACTTAGGACTTCGTATGGACGCCGTTGACTCTTACCAACAGTACCATAATGAATAGCAAAGGCCATATAAGCTACCATCTGCTGCCATAATCCCTATAATGCTAATGGCTATATTTACTTCTATTAGGAACCTCATAATCTGACCAACGTATTTAACATGTACTTTGCTGAAATTCAAAAGCTAAATGCAAATCAATTCAGAGTATTCAGAATCTTTATAAGTGAGGAGCCCTGGTCTCTCCCAATTTCTCCAAATTCTACTCTTCCGCCAATCATCAGTGCCACGGAACAGAAGCTTATGCCCTGAAAGAATTCTCAACTCAGAGAGAGATGATAAAGATGATACATCTATTTGAATCAATTTTCAGTTTAAACCGGTAAATATGTTTAATTCCCTCTTCGTCATTCTCTTTTGTTCCAGTAATTTTCTCCAGCTGACTTTGATATGAAATGAAGTTTCTGCCTCATTAAAGCATAAAGTCCATCTATGGACTAATAAAGAAACCGGCAAGGTGATCCAAGTCATGTGCACGTTCAATTTTCTACTTTCACTGGCATGCAAAAACTTGTCAGAATCTTTTGTAACAAAACTTCCCACCCCATGTCACGCAGAGTAATAAGTTTTTTAACACAACTTTCAGAAAAGTTTCGAAAATTTTTGTTGAGTTCATTTATATCTAGCTTGAACAGCTGTATAATATTAATATATTGTAACAGTAACTCTCAATAGCTCCTCAAATATCTAATCTCACAATGTTAGAAGTAATGTAGTTATATCAATGTTATAAAAGCTAAATGCATCATTTATGCAAGCCTCAAATTCTGGGTATAATAATTTCCCGTAAGAGGACCACAAAAAAGCTAAACCCCGAATTTGGGGTTGCTATGTTTAAGTCAATAGTCAATGAGTAGTGAGACATGACATGAAACACCGCGTAAATTTTCGAATTAGTGTTGTCGTTCCCATTTTACCCCTTATTTTTATAAGTACTTTACCATGGAATTTCAGTTCAATTTTCATTTGTTAATCAAATGTATGAAGATGGAAATTTTTTCATGAATTTGACATTTTCCGTGAAAAATATCTTCAATCAAACACGCTCTTATTTTCGTTCCATTTATCCCTTTTATAAGTGTACTAACCTTTTACTTTATTTATTTATTTTTGTTTCTATCACCAATTGTAAGAGATTTTCTCTCCTAGCTAGGCACAAAAGAGAATAAATGGATGGATGTCCGTCTTGAGAATCTTCTGTCATTAGTTTCTTCTCCAAACTCCTATTGTCCTCTTCTCCAAACTTTATAGTTACTTACCATTGCAAAAGCAGTATTCTAGTTGTTATCAATTAATTAAGTATAATCATATGATTATGGATTAAATTAAAATTTCTGAGAATTGTAGTTGATAATTGTACTAGTGAAAATGTGTGGAAAGGGAAGAAGGCTTCATTCTGAGTTCTGACTACGATCAAGAAAACTATCGTTGTCATCTATAGTTAAGCCTGTCAAGCAGGGGCGGAACCAAGGGCATCCCTTGGTCCCCGGCGCAGCCCAAATTGGGAAAAAAAAATTTTAGCTTCTCAAAAAAAAAAAATATATATATATATATATATATATACAAGGTAATTAAACTGTGTGTACTATACGTCTCACTATTCCGGCACACCCCTCCAGCAACTCCTGGCTCCGCCCCTGCTGTTAAGTTGCATTCAACTTTTAAATTTCCTATGGATGAGTACTAGGGCATAAAAGTGGATTGACTTAGTTGCTTGACTTATGTTCCTTTTTCCTTAGCTAATATTAATGTGATGCAGCATGCACCGTGTTAACATTCAGGTGTATGTAAGATGAGTTACCCGCCAGAGTTACATGAGCCCGGCAAGTGTAAATTCTGTTTCCGAGTTCTGATTGTTGTTTCTGCTCTTGCAGCAACTTTGCTCATTGGACAGGATGATCAATCAGGTGTTTTAATTCAAATAGTTGGAATCAGTTTAAGTTAGATATCTTCAATTTATATATATTCTTTCTGCTGATTCTTAAAAGATTCTATGCTTCAATTTGTCTCAGGATTCATTAGTGTCGATTGTGGAATAGCTCATAGATCCCATTACACTGATCCAATAATCAGCATACAGTATCTTTCAGATGCAGGCTTCGTAGACAGTGGTGTGCATGAGAGCATATCTGCTCAATACCAGAATGACTTCCTGGAAAAACAATTCTTCAATCTCAGGAGCTTTCCTCAAGGAACAAGAAACTGCTATACCCTGAGGCCTCCTCAAGGCAAGGGTAAAAAGTATTTGACAAGAACAAGTTTTATGTATGGAAATTATGAGTGAATTGCCATCATTTGATCTGTGTCCGGAAGCTGATTTACGGGACACAATTAAATTTGAAAACGAATACACTCCAGTAAGGAAGGAGATTATACACATCCCTTCGTCAGATTATATAAATGTAAAGACGGGATTAACAACCCGCTCTACATCAGTTTTAGAATTGAGGCAATTGGATAGTATAATATATAAAACAGAGAATCAAACCCTGCAACTTCTTGCATGGATGAATTTTGCCCGCACTATCTGAAAGATTAATCAGGTTATTCATGTTTCCCTTGTCGTCCGGCTCGAAATCTTCTTTGGTTCACAGTATTTTCAACAGTATATATCCATTACTGCCGGCATGCACTAATATGCGATCAACCTTGCTTAGGTACAAAGATGATATTTATGATCGCTTATGGACGCCTTCAGCTCCTCCAATACTACCATACTGAGTACACAGGATGCCATTGACAATAGCAGAAACTATTTTCAGCCACCATCAGATGCCATGAGAACAGCCATAATCCCTGAAAATGCTAATGACAATATTTCGTTCTATTGGGAATCTCATAATCTTACTGACGTATTTTACGTGTACTTTCACTTTGCTGAAATTCAAAAGCTAAGTACAAATCAATCCAGACGATTCATGGAGAGCTCTTGTGTGACAGAATTTCTCCGTCGTTATCGATATTCATTTACAGTCTTCACCAGCAAGCGGTTTGCAGTAACTGGCCGTTCCAAGTACGAAGTCACTCTGAAGAAAACTGCCAGTTCTACTCTTCCACCAATAATCAGTGCCGCAGAAGTTTATTCTCTGAAAAAACAATCTCGCTCAGACCTCAGAGTCAAGTCCCAAAGAATTACATCCCTGTATGTGCACCTTCTGTTGTTCTCCTTTGCAGAATAAATAATATCTTTTTTATGAGAACGTATTTAAATCCCTAAATTCATTTAGCTTGGAGCAGTTTGAAACAATATTAACAAATTGTCACAGAAACCCGTCATCCAGCGGACTGAATGGAATAATAGCTCCTCAAAACATCTTCTCTCCACCCTTACTTAAAATAATCATCTTCTCTTTCTCTCTCTCCTCCAAACCACTCCATAACCTTAACCCTCCATTAGAGATGCTCTATAAGATTCATTCAAGATGGTACCTTTCTTTTGTGAGTGCTATCGGTTTTAATGGATCTTATCATTTCCGATAACGTACGCATAATGAATTTGATACTCTTAACATACCGCTTTAGTAATGAATGACTTATGGGGTCTGAAAGGGAGCAACTGCGGAGGGAAAAAAAAAAAACTATTGGGCCATATTTCTTCATTTTTTATTAAATGCAATGGTAAAAGAGAATTTCCTATATGATTAATAGCTTACCTAGAGGGTCGCAACGAAGAAGACATTGAGCTGAATCAGGTTTCTTCAGTTTTTCACACCTTGCTTTACCCCTATACAATAACACTGTACACTGATAGTTTCCAATTGCAACAGCTTGAAAGTTTTCAAATTCATTGGACTAACATTATTAATGCAGGATTACACATCACAGCATAATAGGGGCCTAAAAATATCTAAATTACTGGGAAACGAGACATCGGTAAAAGTAGAAAATTTTGAACCCAACATGGCAAGCCAACACTTTACCAAAAGCTCAAATATCGAGTTGCTTAAACACCAGACACTGATTTTAGTGAAAATGATGTACTACCTTACTGCAAATATTCTCTTGGATCGGTCACGAAACCTGTCAATGCTGATGCTGCAGCGGTGTATGGAGAAGCCAGATAAATCTGCCCGTCTCTGCAGCCCATACGACCGGGGAAGTTTCTGTTTGTTGTTGAAACACAGACCTGCAGATTATCAAACAGCAAAATTACTAGACTGATGCATCATAATTAAAGAAGAAGAATGATATTTCATCTCAAGTTCTATTGAACCATGATCATTTTCTCCTATCACACAAATAAAATAACCACGTGCCAAAGAAAAACAGAAGACCCTTATCCCGGGTACTGCAATAAAAAATACATATAGAGACACTTATCACGTGCATTTACATACAATAAATACACTGCGAACTAAATAAGAAACCAACTATGGAGAAGTCACACTTGAGACTATGTATTAGATCATGTAAACATATGAGCTTTTGAGGACCAGAAAAGATATCCCCGCAATCAGAACACGAACAACTCACCTGAGGTTTATTCATGCGTGCGTAAGTGTCCCCGGGTCCACCCAAACAAGCACCACAATTTGGACTTGCAGGTGTGTCACATCCAGCTTCTTCAAATATCTGTGAGCAAGTTTTCCCACCAGATCCCGGGACTGGGAGGCTGTAAAGGTCCGTCCACACCTAAGAAATAGTTGTACACTATGTAATGTTACAGTCGTTTGTTATTTTATTTACAATACGTTTATAAACAATAGGGTATGACTTCATCAGAACATAATATAGGTCATACCTTTTGTGTAGCAGGAACAAGGAACGTTGGAACTTTGACCTTTTTTCCCTGCATATTTTGCATTACAGCTTTTAGTGTAAAATATCATATTGAAAGCTAAAACGAAGTTCAGTCCAGGTTGGTACAGTATACTTCCTCAAGAACTAAAGGGAATGTACCATGCTACAACCCACAAGATAATCAGAACATTTGTCAAAAAAAAAATTCATGGGTATTCTGACTGGGAGGAGGAAGAAAAAGAAGAAAATTCAAGGGAACATCATCTGACTGGAAATGGGGAAATAAGCATCTGCATAAATACATGACTTGTTAACCTTGTTGTCAGGGAAAAAAAGGTAATCAATAAATAAAAGGGTACCAATCAATTTGCATTGAAGCGCAAAAGCCAGTAATGGGTTAAAAAACAAAAATAATTTCACCTAATAAGTTCATCCAACCAAAAGCAAAAAACAAAATGTTAAGAAAGAAAGCACTTCTTACTGAGGCAAGAAAAACTTTGGCAGCAGCCATGAAATCTTCTGTTTTTCCACCAGTGCAAGATCCAATAGATCGGAAGAGCTCTGTCAATTCTCACATCTTTGCATTCTCTAGCCAAAGCACGATTATCCGGAGAATGAGGCTGAGAAATCAGAAAATATATTTTAATAATTTGTTGGCAAAGTACTGATAACAAACATAAGAAACAATGGGAACAAGTGATAACAGACACATCAACCTATACCAGGTGGGATTAAGCCACAGGAACTCATGTGGGGAAAAACATAAAAAGGAGCAGATACATCAACCTCACATTAATATTACTGCAGACTATAAGCTACACGAGGATGAGAACAAATCAACTGCTTGAAGAAATTAAACAATTTCATCTTTACAAGACACTTCCAGTCTTTAACACAAAAATTTACCTACTGAAGTTTTCTTATATATTTATAATCATGTGATTACACAGAACAGGAGAACACTAAAAATTAACTAATTAAAAATATAATAGTGTTCTCTTTAACTGTAAGAGGTCAAAGTCACTTCTATCACTCACCTTAGCCACCAAAGGCTCCAACTTCGAGATATCAAATTTGTACTCTGCAAGAAATCTGAAAAGACAATGATATAAATCAGTGAGCAAGTATCTCGCGTAGTGAGGAAAAATAAATGACGAAAGATATTATTGAAACCTACTGCAAAATACTATGTATTGTATAAACCTTGAAATAAAAGACATGAAGATTCCAAAGGAAAATGGAATTCTGCAAATCTAGAAGTTATGAACAAGAAGAACCAGGACAATTTCCTTAAACGGAAGTATGAATAAAACTTTAATTGATTACTCAAGCTTTTGAAAGCCCCAAAATGCACTATTATCACTTCCAAAGACAGCATCAAATAGATATTTATGTGAAATAATGAAAAAATACATCCAGAACTTCAGATTTTAAAAGTAGTGATAAATAAGATCAAGGGTCCAAAAGATGTACCATAGGGGAACTACTTATATATAGAGCAAACAGTTTAGCATGACAGGAACCAGCAATTGTCAGTGGAATTGATTACCAATCTACCTAATCACCCAAGCCACTTTATGTCAACCTTGGCGATTTTTAACTGACTTAGCTAAATGGTTTCCATTTAACGAACATCCATCACTTCAACACATTAAGAGTATCATTTAATGTCAGGCAATCTGGAGGAGAGGAGCCATCTGAAGATCAACTACAGATGGGGGAAATGCCTAACCCCGAGAAATTTGTTCAGCAAAAGATACAAAAAGTTTAAAAATATAATGGGAAATGAAACTCGAAGGCCAACATCATTAATGAGAACTTAAAAGTGTCAAGCATAAACATATGGACCAAATTTACATTGCATTTAAGAGAGGGGAGAAAGGAAAGAACTAAAGCCCATGGTTGGACTACGGCAAAATCCCTTGTAAAATTACAGTAAGCAATTACTAGCACAAGAAACTCAGGTTCTAAACTACCTTGCTTGTCCATCACTATAAACTGGTTCATATGGCAAAGTTGTCTTGTCCTGACACAGAAAATCAACATAATGTTAGCCAGGGAGTATCATCAGCCTTATTTTTTCTGTGGGCAAGGTCACATGTGCAGGAGATGGAACCACTACCTCAAGATACTTGTATGTGGTGTTATCAGCTGGTACAACACCATTCTTGCCCCCAGCCTCAACGACCATGTTGCACAATGTCATTCTTTCTTCCATCTTTCCAGTGAAGAACAGAGAAATTAATGAATCAAGAGAAAACCATTTAGTGACTCAAATACTTGTATCGATATTCTACCAGCACTCAGTAAAAAGGTTAATTATACTTACTGTCAAACTTTCAACGGTAGTACCAATAAATTCCATTGCTTTATATGTTGCACCAGAGACAGATATCTCACCAATGATCTACAATTCAAAATAAATTAGAGGCACTCTAAATCTAAAAGGACAGTTACTTTTGGCATATGTTCTATGTTAGAACTATCGAAGATTTTTTGAAACACAATTTTGCTTCAACTTACTTGCAAAATCAAATCCTTCGCAAGCAAATAATCAGGCATTTCACCATCCATCACAAATCTCAAAGTTGGAGGCACCTACAATACATTGTTATGAAATTCTAAGATTCATGGAGGCATATAATTGATTTTAGTTCGTATGCCATAGACACTAACATAAATGTTCTTCTAAGATATTAGAATCCAACTGAGATAGCAAACGTTCTAGCAGAATGTCAAGATGAGTCAAGTTTCATTACTCAATCCACAAAAGTTTGAAAAATCCAGTACTTTGTTAAGCAGAAAAACAATCTTCTAGATTATGAAGCAAAAAAAAGGCAAAAAGAAAGCATGTGCTAAGTTTAAGAGTCCGTTTGGTACCGTTTATAAATCAATTGGTTCGTAATACATTTTGAATTTTGAATTTTTGGGACATGTGGCTTAATTTGGTTGGTTAAAATTTGTTGAAAAGTGAAAAGTTGTTATTTGATGTGATGGGTTTGTGAGATGTCAATTGTAGAATTTGACAAGTGTCCCAAAAATTCAAAATCCAAAATTCAAAATGCCTTATAAACCAATTGATTTATAAACGATACCATATTGTTCTAGGGAGCTTTATTTAAATTTGATTTATTGAAAGTTCATTTTTTTGGGAATATGTGTTGGGTATGTAAAGAAAGAATATCGGAGACCTTTTTTTTTTTTTTTTTTTAATAAATGAAGGATATGTAGTTGGTATCAAATTTTGACTCGTTGACCAACCTTTGATTTATATCCCTAGAACAAGCTCTCAACCAAAATCCTAACAAACAACCAACTTCCTAGATAGAACAAAAATTCAAGAAACTAAAACAAATAAATCTCAAATACGGCCGACAAATTTCCCTTCTCTAAAAACACTAAGAGAATGTACTTTCTACAATAAATGAAGCAAAGAAAACCAAAACAATAGAGGGGGTCAAGTTTAAGCCTAAACCTTAACAATTGATGAATTCAAGAAACTGCAGTACATAAATCTCAAGAGCAGTCAAGAAATTTCCAGTCTCCAAAAGGACACAATGTACTTTCTAGCAGGAACCAAATTGAAAGATCGTTATGCCATCAATATTTCTTGTGATGTCCACGAGGACACAATTTACTTTCTAGTTCATATTTGATTAATAAATAAGGAATAAACTAATAAAGACTTGAAAGAATAAAATGTACATGTCACAGCTTGGAAGTGTCACATGAATTCTGTGAGACAGCAATATCTCAACTCCACAAGAGAACTGAATGATATCTAGATCGCTATGACCGTGTGAGTTTTTGCATCATACGTAAAACATGATGAAGAAAGGACAAGCAGTCTAATAACATCTCTAGAAACTCCATACACACCTTAAGCAGGAGCCGGCCTGTACCCAGAACAAAACCCGCATCAGTAATACCAATGCCAGTTGCAAATTGACCAAATGCTCCAGCTGTACACGTGTGCGAGTCTGTACCCAGCAAGACCTAACCATTCATATATAATCTCAGAATTATTCAGGGTAATAGTAAACAGTGCATGAATGAGTGCGCACATATCCAATTTTTGCAAATAAGAAGTACCTCTCCTGGTCTGCAATGACCTTCCTGGGCGAGAGCCACATGGCATACACCTTTATAATCTGGATTTGCCTGTTATCTCAGCACATCAAGTTACAATCTCCATTACACACAAACAAACATAAAAAAAAAAAAAAGAAGCCTTTAGCATTGGTAAAATAGTGTTACATACCTTAAAATTCCCAAGATCTTTAATATCATAGAAGTACTTAATATTTTGTTCAGTAGAGAATTCTCTCAAGATATCAACATTACGGTTTGCCCGTTCATCAGTAGTGAATATATAATGATCTGGAATGATAACAACCTTTTCACGGTCCCACACCTGTGATAGTGAAAGAGAAAACCAAGCGAATTAGAAAACCAAGCAACATTTATCAACACACAAGGAAACAAATAACACTGAGATGTCCAAGAAAGATAGAATTTTTTTCACTGTATTTTTATTCAAAGAAGTAAAGAAGACCAAACACATTATTTATTCTCTACATCGCTTAAAATTTTGTAAGTTCCTTCCACTACCGTATAAGCATAATCAGAAGAAAATAGATACTAAAAGGAACGAGTAAGATTACTGAAATGAAAAAGAAATCACCCTACGGAGGACACTAGTTAATTGTAGCTTTCTTACCAAGATGAGATCATAATGTTGGGTTAAAAATCTTAGAGCTTGTTTGATGCTCTTTATTTTACTAATTTATAATTTTATCTACCACTGATTTGACATTTGATTTGATAACTATTCAATTACAACCACATATTTTAAACCTTTTAACATTCTCAATACACATTCTATCTCTCTCCTTATTATAAATTCTCTATATTTTGACAAATAAAGAGCATCAAACAAGCTCTTAAGAATAGCATTTGGTAAGGTAGGATTTAGCAACATGGTGAGAAGGATATCTTCTACACTTAGCTTTCATAATAGTTTTAATTAATTAATGCTTGACACCCTAATCTAAAGCAATTATGTAAATATTCTGTTAGTTATGCCAAAAATCTCGATGCAAGTTGTCATGGAAAAGGATGGTTTATACAGCTGAGTAGGCTGCAAATATTGAAGTGAACCAACTGAAGTAAAAGGCACATGCCATGTAAGGTTATGGATAAGCGGAGATGTTTAGTTGCTCGTTCTATTGTTTGTTAAACTTTGAAACAGAGTGGGTACCTAAACCTAAAAGGACGACAGGCCAACCTAAAACAAGAAATTTACAGTGCCTTTTTACTGAAATGAAATTTACGCTGCCTTTTTACTGTAAAATTCCCAAAACGATTTTACACTTAGAACCAGAAACTTCCCATTCTGAAGAGATTATCCTTTCAATCAAAATAAGGGAGAAACATGGCAGAGTCACTAAATAAAAGTTCATTGTAGGACTGATAACTGAAGACAATGTTTCAATATTGTTTTACAAGAATACCTCTAGAACTAAGTATTTATTTTCACCATTGTTAAAAAAGCTAATGACGCCAGAGTTCAAATAATATATCAAATTGTGTGTACTCTATTTATGCATATGATGTGAAAATCTACTGCAACAATATTTTTAAAAGCAAGGTCCAAAATAACTCTGAAATCATTGTGTTCCCACTTGTCATTAGAATATGATCGTTCAACTCATTCATTTTGTGCATAGAAATTAGAGGATGAAGCCATGTGAACATAACGGATGACACGGGAAAGGAGGCAGAGGTGATATTCATTAATTTAAAAGCAATGTGATGTATATGAAAGCATGATCCTACCAAGTACATATTGCATGAACCATCTTGTCAACCACTGTGTCCATGCAGGGGTATGTTCTAAAAGTCGGTCTTGGTGTTTGATTCTTATTATACTTTTTAATTATAATAAGGTGAAATAAGTAGTGGAAATTTAATGGAAATTTGAAATGTGATTTTGTAATTGAATAGTTGTCAAGTCATTGGTAGGTGAAATTATAATGTGAAAATTAAGAGAATCAAATACCCCTTAAAAGAAAGATATAACGCCCACAATTTGAATTGAAATAGTCAATCAAGTTTAATAACGAAGTCAAATTTTAGATACTTCCATTTCTCTGTCAAATTTATATTAACCAAATAAATTTCCAATCTGTACAATCAATCTCAACAACATATATCATATTAAGGGGAAAAACCGCTTCCTCTCACCTTGTGCAGGATAAATTATAAAAATGTTCACAAGATCTCAAAATAAATAAATAAATAAATATTCAAATGAAAAAAATTCATCAGCAAGGATAACATCGACAACATGTGAGTATTGGACCTACTCTTTATCATAAGGTTGAACTTTTAAGATGACCCTTAAGTCTTATTACGGAATCAGTGCTTATTAAGCTCCAATAAGCAATGTGACCAAATAGACTCCAAATAAGCGAACAAAATTCAAGATTTGTTTTGTTTCAACAGGCCACTGCATTGTACAGATATGTTAAGTGATAAATCCGTTGTTTCATAATTATAGAATCAATGACATATGATTGTTTGGACTATATGACCTTTTAAATTTAATCTAAATACTCCACTCTAATAGCTAAGCATTTAGATTAAGTGGGTAGGTGTAAGCCGCTCCATCACCCAAAATTAAAAAAATTTACATTTTAAACTTCTTTAGGTCAAAAAATACATACCACGTGCTTGTTGAAGATAGATTTAAATAATAAAAATGTGGAGTATTAAACTATGCTTAAGCTTCCAAACTTATAGAATACCTTTGCACTTTCACCAAACTCATTCTTGAAAATGCCAAGTGAACCCGGGCCACAAACATCATGAGTCATCAAAATATCGACATTCACCCAAACGTTCTCACCCGGGACCAATTGGGTTTTCTCAGAAGCCTTTGCTAGTATCTTCTCGGTCATGGTAGACCCCGTTTTGACCTGGAAAAGATCACAATTTTTTTTAAAATTAAATTAAGATCCAAAAATAAGCTTAACGCAGAAGAACATTGTCAACTTAACCCACCCGAGGGGGGAAAAATCTTACCGCGCCAGTTGTGGATGGCTTGCGCTCTGATTGTTGCGGCGCCATTACAGATGCAATTTTCTTGCAAACCCTTCTCTTCGAACTCCGTATAGAAATGGAAGGCTGTGGGAAGAACGCAGAGAGACCCACGTCTTTCTTTAAGGGGAAAAGAAACAAAACAAATAAAACATTATTTTTACAGCATTTTCCCCAATATGTGAGTACTGAGATCGCATAAAGATGCATGTAAAGATGTACAACCTTGATCAAGGCTGAATAGCTTGGAAAGATAGTCGAGGAAGCCATTATCGACTGGATTTCGAGTTCCAAAATTTTTGTGTTGAGGAAACGTGTCTAATTTGAGTAGGCGACGGGCCTTTGGCGGCGGGAAGACTCATGGTGATGGCGGCTTGGACAACCCGATATTCACCGGACCCGACCCGAACACAGGCAGGTAATATCCGCCCCAGTCCTTACACAGATACGTCTCTAACTTTAGAGACTGTCTCCGCTTCAGCGCCACTAGGATCCATGCGGCTGCATGGATCATGATGCGGCCACACAACCAAGGCAATGCGATTCACCGGACCTGACCCGAACACAAGAAGGCAATAACCGCCTCACTCTTTCTCGACATGGATCCAGGAGGCGTCCAGTCAGCGCCATCCAACCATATATCTCCAAAGTTAAGAGATAGATATGTCTCTATAGAAAATATAATATCTGCCCGGTTAAATAATAATGGGATGAAATGTCCTGCCCAATGTTTGAGATGAAGTGTCCTGCCCAATGTTTAACAGGCTTAGGATGGGCAATGGTAGCCTCGACTTGATAGAAAATTTTTTTTTTCAGTTGAAAAATGAAAATTATTTGAAGGGAGATTCGAACCAAAATGGCTAAGTTCAACTCCCAAATTTGTTACAATTTTTCAATAGGTTTTATAATAAGTTCTATAATTTTAAGGTCTAGACTTTTGAGTTTTTATTTCATTGAGCCTTTAAGAATATTATATTTAGACTTTGAATGTTTACTTGTAACGCTTGAACTTTCAATGTTTGGCGTGCGATTTAAATGTTGTTTGATGATTTGAATTTTATGTTTGAATTTTGATAATTTAGTTGTAACTTGAAATATTATCATTTAACCTTCTATAATTGAATATTCGATCATTGTGTATAATTTTGTTAAG
This sequence comes from Nyctanthes arbor-tristis, assembly GCA_963692815.1. Taxonomy (NCBI): domain Eukaryota; kingdom Viridiplantae; phylum Streptophyta; class Magnoliopsida; order Lamiales; family Oleaceae; genus Nyctanthes; species Nyctanthes arbor-tristis. The sequence goes on along the minus strand of CAVNYN010288017.1, from coordinate 42,865 downwards.
GGTTAAAAATTATTGTAATTTTGCTTAGTTTTATGTTATTTAAATGTTTTTGAGGTATTTTACTTTGTTTTTAATTTTTTAATCTTATTATGGAAAAAATTAAATATAATTTGCAAAAAAAATAAATAAATATAAAACGGGACGGGTAACATGTATTTTTAACCCGAACTTTACCCGCCCTGTACCTAATTGAATTGAGCATAGCAACAAAAATGATTCCATTCTACCTCTTCATTTATGTCTTCATCCTTATTTATTTCTTGATTGCGGATTCTTGGTAGATATATGTCGATACAACTTGGCATGCCTGAACCCGGATAGCAACGAAAGGGTGCAATTCCATCAAAACACCAAAAGAGAGTGCCTTAAGCCCTTAACTGTATGGATTTCTATGAATAGCGATTTCATCCAATTTCATACACTTCAATACCGATTTATGTATGATTTTGAAGATATGCGATTTTTCAACTGAGTTGGTATAGTTGAACTGTAAAATCATAGAGTTTTATGATTTAGATCGGGATTGTAACAACTATTATCACAACCCATTCTAGCAAGTCACAACTCATCGTCACAGTAATAAATCCAATGAGTCGCAACTTTGATAAGTAACAACTCTCAATCACAACAACCACCTCCAGTTAGGCTTGAGCGTTTGGTTTTCAATTTCAGTTAGTCAAAAGAACAAAACTGAACTGAAAATTTTGGTTCCTGTTTTGGTTTGATCTTATTAGTTTCATAACCGAAAAGCTTTGATTTTGTTCAGTTTTGTTTTCTTTCCCTTCTTTTTTTTTTTTTTTTTTGGTTCGGATTTTATACTTAATAAATCTATACTTTGCTAGATATAAAAATGAAAACAAATTTTAATGGAAAAAATATTGAAACTAGACATGATAATAAATTACAAAATTAACACTAAAGTTAAAATTAGTAACCAAACTATTAAAAAATTGTACTAAACATATTGGAAATAAGTTAACCGGTGTAAATGTAAGAATTTGACAACATAAGGAAATTAAATATAATTATACTATGATTATATTGTAGCTTGGTTAGTAAAAAATTTGGTCTCACTATAGCAACGAATTACCATTTTTATTTATTTATTTTAGTTACATAAACTTGAAGGTCTAGAGCACATTTAATGTCGAGTGAAAAAATCTAAAAAAAAAAACTCATACTCAGGTTTTTTTCACCAAACAAAGCCAATTAATGTATGGAGAAGGAGAAAAAGTCATTTCGGAGGTTTTGTTTGGGGGCTGGGGAGGTAGGGGGCTTTAGTCCCCTTTTACCTTTTTCCATCAACTTTCTTTCTTCAAAAATATATATAATAAACTTGAAAAAAATGATATTTTGTAAAAAATTAAATATCAATTGTGTGATTAAAAAAAGCAATGAAAAAATAATTTGTAAAAAAGTTTTAAATAATAAAAAAAATCTTCTAACACTATAATTACTATATTTTCTCTCTATACATTATTAGAGAATAGACTTTTCCCTATAATTTTCCCCCTCAGCTTTTTTTCCCCCAACATTAATCTTGCTCTTACACTCCACTATGAGAGCATGTTTAGCGTAGAGGAAAAACCCCAAATTTGGGTCCCCGGCCACAAACCAAATAGTGTGAAGGGGTAAAAAACCTTTTTGTCTTTTTTTTTTTCTTTTTGTGGATAAATTTAGGATGAAAACCCCCAAAAAGGGGTTAAATTAGTCCCATCTTTCGCCAATAAGGTTTAACTCATTTGGTTAGGAGACTAGGCGGAGGTATTGAGACCTAAAGGTCTTATGCTCGATTCCCCTACTTGGGGTATTTTCTATATTTTATTATAGCATGTTTTATCACTATATATATAGGTTTGTATTGATTATAGTATGTTTTATCACTATGTGTAGGTTTGTATTGTTTATTTCTTGCTTCTATGTTACACCAGGATAAATACCAATGTGCATTTGTGCCGCTATGATCCAGATTTGTAATTTTACTTAAAACAATTTAGAGCCTTTTCCTTATGGTTAATTATATTCACCCTATATATTGTATTTGGTGCACTACATTTTTATTATGCTATAGGGGTTAATCTTGGTTTATTATTACTGTGTTTGGATCCTCTATTTTTCATTCACGTTTTTATTATTATATTTTCAATAATTAACGTTCACAAATGATGATTTATATTTAAATATTTTGTTAATATGCTTTAGAATTTGGAACAAATTTTACAAATTTTCACAAAAAATATTGTGTCATAACTATATAATTTTTTTTGGATGATAATTGTTATTCAAATAATATATATATATATATAAATAAAGAAAAGGAAATGTAATGAAAAAAGTTTAGGAGCTAATTAAAATAACAATTAAATTTTGAGGGTCTTTTTTATAATGTGGTGGGCTAAATAAAAGATGTGTTGCGAATACAATTACAATTTCCTTCTTTTTTTTTTTATCTTCTCCCTGACGCACTAAAATGCTTTGAGAGCACGTAAAATTATTGCCTGAGAAAATGACATCGTTCCTAACACCATAGATGGCAACATAAATGAGCCACTTGTGGATTTACAATTGTATTAAGAAATTTTACTAATAATAAATAAAACGAGATTTGTGAAAATTATTATCGGTCTTGGAATAATTTATAAAAGGTTTCATTAATAGCAATTAGGAATTCTAAGAGCATTTATGTTGGTTTGGAGTTTAAAAGTTTACATATAATTGGAAGATGAAATACTACTAAAGTAATTAGAATGTATACTTGAATTTACTTAGAAAATTTAATATTCATTATTTTTTTACTTTGCTAAAAAATTAACTCAAATTGAAATTAATAATATATATGGCCGAATGAATTAAATTATGAAATTATAAATCACATAACGTAATTGTATTTGAAAATAATTTGGAATCAGTTCTTGGTTAACTAATCCCATTGTAACGTAGTTCAACAAGGACAATGCTACAAATTCACTCATTTTGTATCCACCCTACATCCGCCTTCATTGAATCACTTTTGTCTCGCGATGAGGTTAATCTTTAGCATTATCCTAATACACGTGAGAGGGACAAACAATAGGGTGGGTTTATAGTATTTTCCTAAAAATTAATACTAGTTAACAAGTGTGAGTAAATTATAAACATACCGTTCATAAGATCGTCCCAAATATTAAAGTAAGTATTTTGCTTTATAACTTCTACTTTTTTTCAACATCATAGTATTTCTTAAATTAGTTTATTTGAGTTCGGTAATTATATTGTTATTATAGGTGCTTTAATTTAGAACCAATTCGTTACCACCCAAATCCATAATGTGGTGGAATGCTGCGACAATAAAAGAACAAGTGTTTTTTTTTTATTGAATGGATAATACTAAACATCAACCTCATTTCGTGTCCACTCCACATCTACCTTATATTGAATTATTTATATATCACGATAAATTAGAAATAAATTATCGTGAAATTATCACGATATATAAGTAATACAATGATGTGGATGAGGAGTGGATACAAGATGGGTGGATTTGTATCATTGTCCATCTTTTTTTTTTTTCAAATATTATAAAAGGGTTTAGGGAGAGAAATTGACTCTTAATTAAAAGTCTAGGTGCTAATTAGAATGTCATTAGACACATGGTCTTGGCGTAATATTACCCATCTAACTATCAAAGGAATAAAATAAAAATAAGCAAAAAAGTAAGAAGCAAACAAGGCATAAAAAAATGAAGAAAGAAAGAAAGAAGGAAGAAAAAAAGAAAGGGCAATTAAAAAAAAGGGAAATAGCTCACCAAAGTGTGAAAAGTGATTTAATCAAGCAGACAAGCACTAGATGTGCAGTACGTTATTAAATATATAGTGTGACAAAATATTAACTGTTAATATGGTTTATGAGGCGGTGATGAATTAACGGGTGGTGATGTGAGTGACTAATATTATTATGCCATACCAATGTATGGCTACACGACGCTCTTCCGATCTCAGTAATAATTTAATGTCAGATATTTGACGGTGTCAGATATTAATGTGACGTGTCAGATGCGTACTATGTGACGTATCAAATACGTATCACATTATAGGATATGATATGACGTACTAAATGGTACGCATTTGACACATCACATCACTATTTGATATCACCAAACATTACATTAGATTATTTTCAAATAGAAGGAACCCATTAGCAGGTTGTGATTTTCTATAAAAACTGCAACAGAACTTTAACTATTACGTGACTGCACAACAATGGGTTTTTCCAGCGGGTAGTGTTATTGGAAGTCGCTCTTCTAGTAATGGCATAGAGAAATTTGGTTGGTGTGTTTATACCACACCCTCTATCCCCTTCAGAAATCCAGGAATAACAGATTCTTTCTTTACGATCCCTTTGTTGCCCCCCCCCCCCCCCTTTAAAACAAATCTTCGGCAGTTCTGCTTGCTTTACACAATTAAAGATTCTTTCTTTTTTCCCTCTGGTTTTTGCCGTTCGGTCTATGCATTTTTTATTGTTGTGATTTCAGCGTAGATCTGCTGCTTTTAGTGCTAGAAGTGAGGTCCGAAAGTCGTAAACAAACGTTTCTTGTTTCTTGATTCAGGCATCAAGAGTGAGATTCGTGTATGAAGAAAATCACATTTAGGATTTGAGGGGAACGCGGCCAGTGTCAAACACTAGATTCCTTTCCCACCTTTTCTCTCTCCTCTCTCTCGCCTCATCTCTATTTTCCGATCGCCGGAAGATTCGCCGGATTTCCTGTTTCCGGCTAAAGCAACTCTATCTATATCCATTTCACTTCACTCGATTTATCCCTTCACCGATAAGCATTTATTTATACAAATAATAAATGCCAATTTCTCTTTACATAGCACAGGATTCTACTCCACTTCTGCTTCATTTCCCGATTCACACTGTTTTATACACATAAAGTACACATTCAGTACTCCCACGTGTACATACAACAAACATACGCACTACGATGTCAGTATACGACGCGGCGTTCATGAACAGCGAACTCTCGAAGAAGACATCGATCTTCGGTTTGCATCTATGGGTGGTCATTGGGATAGTGGTAGGAGCTGTTATTGTCCTTATCCTCTTCCTTTTGTCGCTTTGCATTACAGCCTCTCGCCGCCGAAGCAGCAAGCACAAACTCCACCGCCCGTCGAAGCTCGCCGGCACTAGCGAGCACACCCCCGTCGTTTCAAAGGAGATACAGGAGATTGTTCATGACGCGGTCCCTGATCATCGCCCTATCGTCCCTCAGGCAAGATTTACATAGTCTACAGACTGCTTCTAAAAATTTAAGATCTCATTTTCATTGGAACTGATTCTATTAGTGGATTTTTTTTTTATGGTATATTTCTTTGATGGTAAATTGGGTTTTAATGCTATCAAAATTGGAAATTTAATCTGTTGTACCATTTGATGCTGTATCTGCACTTTATAATACAGGTAAATCTGGTATCATCATATCTTAAAAGCTGCTTAGGAATTTTTACTTTCCTTCAAAGTTTTTGATGTGATAAGTTGCTTAATGTGAAGTCAAGCACCGTTTTGAGTAAATTTTATTTCCATTTAAATTTCTGAAAGGTCATTATTATATGACAAACGTAATTTGGAATATGCTGAACTCTGTTAACATCCATGTTTCATTTCTAGTGTTCTCTCATTTTGTTCTTTAATTGTTCAGGCCGTACCAGAGATACAGATCGATATGGGGAAGGTGGAGCACAGGGTGGTGTTTTCTGATAGGGGTGCATCGAGTGGTGAGAGTAGGGAGACAAGTGGCGCTGACACTGGATCATTTGGAGGTAGTGGGACATTACCAGAGGTGTCACATTTGGGGTGGGGAAGGTGGTATACTTTGAGAGAGCTTGAGGCAGCGACCAATGGATTGGCTGATGAGAACGTGATTGGCGAGGGTGGGTATGGTATTGTCTATTATGGCGTGTTGGCTGATAACACTAAGGTCGCCATAAAGAATCTTTTAAACAACAGGTATGTGAGTTGCAAATTTTGCTTCAGTATTACAATTTTCATCGCAATACGCCTTGTGGGTGCGTAACACTTCTTGGCTGCTCGGTTATTCAATATTTTATGTAAAATTTGTAAATGAGGTATGCTCTCATATTATGCGTTGATGATGTTAATAAATTCACTTGGATCATGGCTTTATTAGGTTTCCTTTCTCTTTAACTTTTCTCCCGTGCCTTCTCCTAATATGTTCTATTAAGTCCCTGAAAATTATAGGAAGTTAAATCTTTGTTTGCTTTTCCTCCCTTTCATCTTAAACCCATTGATGTTGGAGTTTAACTGTAAGGTTTGTAGGTTGATAATGGGTCCCTGCTATTTGTGAGGTTGTAGAAATATGATGGTGTTGAGTGCAAAACACTTTTAGGAACTAGATTGATTGCCACGCTTATATTCCTTGCTTCATACCGTTGTGTGTGGAAACCTTTCACCATTAACCTTTTTGACTCAGTACCTGGAAGGTTTGAAAATTGAGCAAAAAGATGCTTTGTTCTCTTTTTTACTAATTTCCTTAAACTTGTGCCGCTGCATTTGTCAGGGGCCAAGCTGAGAAAGAGTTTAAGGTGGAGGTGGAAGCGATTGGACGAGTCAGACACAAGAATCTTGTAAGGTTGCTAGGTTATTGTGTAGAAGGAGCTTACAGGTATTGACTTTAGTTTCTCCTAGTGTTGGTTTCAATTTTTCCTGGGAGTGTCATGAAGTTGAATTCTTTGATTTTTATTGCCCTTATTTATCTATGCAGGATGCTTGTCTATGAATATGTGGATAATGGTAATCTGGACCAGTGGCTGCACGGAGATGTAGGTGAAGTCAGTCCTTTAACATGGGAGATACGTGTGAACATAATACTGGGAACTGCAAAAGGGTATGCAAACTAGAGGCCAATGTGATTTTACACTCTTTTATTGCATGATTATTGCTGATCTTAGTATTTTCACAAATCCAGCTTGGCCTATCTCCATGAGGGTCTGGAACCGAAGGTTGTTCACCGTGACATCAAAGCAAGCAACATATTGCTTGACCGTCAATGGAATCCTAAATTATCAGATTTTGGGCTTGCGAAACTTTTGAATTCGGAAAGCAGTTACGTTACAACTCGAGTGATGGGAACATTTGGGTTAGTTTATATTATTGCATAAATGTGATTATTTGCCTCGTGGTTAATTAAGTCTATTAAAGAATATCAGTAAATTGATTAGAGATTTCATTTCTTTTCCAGTTATGTGGCACCAGAATACGCTTGCACTGGTATGCTCAACGAGAAGAGTGATATTTATAGTTTTGGAATATTCATCATGGAGATAATTACCGGGAGATCCCCTGTTGATTATAGTCGGCCACAGGGAGAGGTAGGTCTTAGCGCAGGAAGGTTTAGTAATCGTAGTTGATCGTGAACCTTGCTTATATGTATGACATGCAATTACAAATGATGGCAGGTCAATCTGGTTGACTGGTTGAAGATGATGGTTGGAAGCCGGAAATCTGAGGAAGTAGTGGATCCCAAGTTGCCTGAAAGGCCTGCATCAAAAGCATTGAAACGTGTAATTTTGGTTGCCCTTCGATGTGTTGATCCTGATGCTCAGAAGAGGCCCAAAATGGGACATGTAATACACATGCTGGAGGCCGAGGACTTGACATCTCGTGATGTATGTCTTGAAATTTCTTTTCCCTGAGTAATCAGCAATCTATAACCATGAATTTGCTTGAATATATCATTATTTTGTTCAGAAACTAGAATAATTGGATACATTATCATTTATTTTGGTCACTTGAGAGTTTCAAAATTTGCAGGAACGGCGAGTTGTTAGAGAATCTTCCAGTTCCCATCGAGAAGATAAAGAAGGTGGCCTGAAGTTGGTTGATAAACCATGTGGGGAAGGTACCTCTGATGCTAGTGAAGTAGAAAGTAGTAGGAACCATAATTTTCCAACACGATGGTAATATATCATTTTGAATTTATTAACTGAATATATTATTCGAAGTTGTGCAAAATTTTGCATCATATTTATAATTTTTTATATCAGTTTTCTGGTACATGAAGTTGCTTTGTTTATCATCTACTAGTTGTTCTGGGCAGCACTTGTAAAAATGAATAATATATTTATCATTCTTATAGATATCATAGTAAATTGATTTGTTCCTGCTATTAATTTATAGAGTTTGTGGGAGCAATTTTTATTTTTCCCCATACGTTTGACTTCAGACTTTTTGCCTCTTTAGTTTTGGTTGTTTTTTGTTGTGTTCATTTGGGAACTTATTATTAGGTGATTTGGAGAGTGTCCAGTAAGATTACAGCATAGCACACGTTTTGTACAGAATATACACCACTCATCCACTAACCTGAAAACCCCATAATGTGTCTGGTGTCTATGCATTGTTATGTAGGATGCAAATGGGACAAGTATTTTATATTCCCTTTGATGCACGTTGCACTCCTGGCTCACTCGTGCGTTGGAAGGGAAATGGAACACAGACTGTACATACACATTTCATCTCTGTCACAGTCGTGTCTCACTTGTGCAGTTTAAGGCCCAAGTTTTAAACATTGGGGGCAGGATAGAATTATTAGAGTTATTTCCACTACTAAGTTGATATAGGTGAATACATAAATTTTTTTAGCATCACTTGGCACTGGTGCCTCAGTCGTGCATCCTCTGGCCCATGTATGAACGCTGTTCTTAAGATAGAATTAGGTTATCCCATACTAACATTTCAGGCTAGACGTGCATAGGAATTAACCGGGATCTGCTGGGAGAGGTGTCTCATTCTTGTAAAAATTGGGCATAGAATAATGTTATCCCACACTAACTTCTCAAGATAGATCCGTGCAGAAAGTTCGTTAACCTTCACTTGGTACAGGTGTCTGGCTTGCGTCTTATATGTGACACTCCTGTGTATATGCAACACTGGGCATGTATAGGATAAGATTAGTACTATTCCCCACTACCGTGTCACGGTAGAAGTACACGTGTCTCTTGTGGCACGTCTTACAGTTTGCATAACAACTAGCACAGGATGTTGAGATGGATGTTAGGAACTTATTAGCATCACTTGGTATAGGTGTACAATCAAAATCCTCATCACTTATTAGTATCAGCTGGTATAGGTGTCCCAAGCGGGCATCATATGGCCCAGTGGCATGGCATGGGATAAGGATCTATCACACGGTCCAGTGGCAAAGCTTGGGATCGGATTAGAGACATAGGAAGTAACGTATTTCGATAGTACATGGAGAATTTATTAGCGCAAATTACATTTGGAACCTTGGAGCTTTATGTGTGGTCCCCCTTTGGACAGCTTTGTTGATGATATCCAAGGCTGTCAATCCATTCATGTCTTAATAATTCTTGTCTTGATTACATTATGTTAAGCTGTCATGTCGTAATAATTCTTGTATTGGTTACGTTATGTGAAGCTAGGCATCTCGCTGTCATGTTTGGGATTGATTTATTTCACAATCAATGCCAGGGTAGATGGTAAATCCTACTGTAAGATTTGACCGTAATTTTTTTTTATTTATTATGTTGGGAGTTTTGAAAACTAAAATTGATATTCACTGGCCACGATGACACTAAGCAGGGGGTTCGATAACCAAAGTTGAAGTTGCCACGGTAAGGTTGTGTCTATGATGATATTAGTGAAGAGTTTGTTGGCCATGGTGAAACAAACAGATTGTTGTGGTCAGCGGTCAGCGTAATTGTTAATTTAAAAAAAAAAAAATTTGTTCAATATATTGAAGTCACGTGGCCACTTAGAAGACGATTTTATAAATTAATTGTTGAATATTACATGACAACTTTTTTTATAAATTAATTGAATTGAATATAATTGGTTATCAGTCATAGCGAAAAGAAAATTGATGAGTTGTCAAAGTGATTGTTGAAGAGCAGGTACTCTTTGCCATTATCCTATCCTACCCTATGCACCCCACTACCAAAAGAGCTTGCTTCGTCATCTTCCAATTCTTCTCTTTTTTCTTTCTTTGTTTTTTTGTATTTTTTTTTTTTATAAATATATGAGTATTAAAGTGAAATCTCAATACGAATTATAATATGAGCTAACCAGCATCAGTAGAGACAATGGAAGGGCTTATGTCCACACATGATTACTAAGAACTTTTTTTTCTTTTGGTGGAATTGCAAGAGGATTGTTGGGGAGAGGAGTCAAACTGTGATCTAGAGTGTGAGAAATTAATATGGATGCCATCAGATTACACGAGTCTTGGCGATTAATTAAAAATTTTTATTACTATAGATAAAATCATAAATTTGCAAGGTCGTGCAGTTCTTCTCTCTCTCAATTTAAGATTATTTTTCTTTGTTTTTGGAAAATTTGATATTATTTTTAAATGCGTTTTCAAGTGAAATTAGGAGAGAACTAGACTCTGAACTGTGCGTTGCACGGGAAAAATACATTCAAACAATAAATAATATGAAATTTTATAAGTTTTTTTTTTTTTGTGTTGTGAAATTTTGTAAGGTTACGTTATCTAATAAAAAATAATTAATTTTTAATATCAACCAAACAATAATGTAATTTTTTTCTTATTATCTTAAAGTAACAATAGTTTATAACAAATTTTAAGTTTATAACAAATTTTAACCCTATTATTATCATTGACGTAAATAAATATTATTTTATTTTTACACTAATTTAGATAAATGACATTGTACTAAACAATTGATAGTTAGGCGGTATCGTATACTCTGGAAATATTTTTTATTCGAAATCAATAAATTGTTACATAGCATGAAGATTATATATATAAATTAATTAATAATACATAAAAGTAGTCATATGTAAAGTAGTTGTAATTATTAATATATATTCATTTATACCGGAAAAAAATTTAAAAAATTATTACAATTATAATTTTCAATTAACTTATATAAACGATATATATTTTATTTCTATTAATTAGAAACTATAAATTTTAAGATATGTGAAACAATAGGACAATTAAATTTATCAACAATTTAAACAATCAAATGATGATAAGTTGATAATTATCTATTAGTTATTAAATTTAATAGTGAATTTATTTATTTTAAAATAATGAATGAATAGGCAAAAGTGAAAAAAAATTTTGAAAAATTCAAAATATGGCATAGCTGACTGCAATATGAAACAAAATATCTAAGAAAACTCTACTAATAGATTTTTTAGCAGGAAAACTACGGTACAAAGGTACCACAGCTCCTTTCATTTAATTAATATATAGAGTAGTGTAGTTGAATAATGAAAATTTTTATAGTCTAGGTGGGTCTTACGAGAAATTTGGGTTTGATTAGTTTGATCAAATTTAAGTTTAAAAAAGTAGTAGAATAATAGTGTGCAAACACGGACCTAGTGTAAATCCGTAGGCCGTAGCAGTTTAACCACTTGAAACTGTGTTGGGTTTCACTTATAATTACTTCATCACTAATCTACATTTACAATATATTAAAAGGGGGAATGAGCCGAAAACTTTTGATTTCCGACTCGCCCCACCTATTGCCCTAATTTATGCTAATATCCATGTTTAATATTTAATTAGTTTTATATATTTTTTAACAATAATAAATTTAATCAACTCATAACTTTTAACATTCCACGTCTTTTGATTTTTTCCCTCATTTTTCACCCCCTCCATTTCTTAAACTTTCACACAAGTTATGAATATATTTTTAATGGAGATTTAATTATTTTGCATCTAATCAAAGTACTTTTGAATAGTTAAGTTTGAATTGTTTGTTTTACCCGTGCAACGCACGGGTGTTATTCTAGTAATAGGGTAAACAAAAGAATCTTTCGATTTCCCATTTTACTCTTATTTAGGTGTGGGCGTCGGACGGGTCGGGTCGGGTTTGGTCTCAATCCGACCCGACCCGACCCGGCACTGAGTCGGGTTGGTGAGTTTGGAACCGAGCCGACTCGACTCGGTTTCATAACCAGACTCAACCCGAGTCAACTCGGGTTGACTCGGGTCTCGGGTTGGGCCTGCCCAATACCGGCCCAACTTGAATTTCGGCTCAGAATTTCACCAATTTTTTTTTGGCATATTTCAATGTGATTCAAGCCCAAAAAAATTAAAAATCGAGTTTTGTTATTTTTTTGGGCACGTTTCAATGTAATTCAAGTTTAATAAAACTAAACAAAGAACTTCAGTTGAAAGAGAGTTTTTGAGTGTTTTGAGTGAAATTGTCAAAAGGAAAAACAAACTAATAATAAAGAATGAAAACGTTGTGACCTTAAAACGAAAAAAAAAATTTGGTACAAAAAAAAATATATATATATATATAACCGGGTTGACCGAGTCGGGTTAAGCGGGTTGACACTACCCGACTCGACCAGGTCGGGTCCCCTCTACCCCCAACCCGCGGCCGACCCGATTGCTACAGTAACCGGACCCGATCTGACCTGTTTAGGGCCGGTAGGGTCGGGTTCGTCTGATTACCGGATCGGATGTCCAGCCCTACTCTTATTTATTTTCTCTAATTCTTATTTATTCTTAAGACAGTATTAATTAACAACACATTCTTTCAAAATATCACTTTTCGTAAAATAAATTTTCAAAAATCATTTTTACACGCACCCTAAAATTAAATTACGTGCAAAAGAAAGTTTTTTTTATCACTAATTGTATAGGAAAAAATGGCTATA
>CAVNYN010288017.1:0-29841 GCA_963692815.1 Nyctanthes arbor-tristis | reverse complement strand
AACTGTGTTGGGTTTCACTTATAATTACTTCATCACTAATCTACATTTACAATATATTAAAAGGGGGAATGAGCCGAAAACTTTTGATTTCCGACTCGGCCCACCTATTGCCCTAATTTATGCTAATATCCATGTTTAATATTTAATTAGTTTTATATATTTTTTAACAATAATAAATTTAATCAACTCATAACTTTTAACATTCCACGTCTTTTGATTTTTTCCCTCCATTTTTCACCCCCCCCCCCATTTCTTAAACTTTCACACAAGTTATGAATATATTTTTAATGGAGATTTAATTATTTTGCATCTAATCAAAGTACTTTTGAATAGTTAAGTTTGAATTGTTTGTTTTACCCGTGCAACGCACGGGTGTTATTCTAGTAATAGGGTAAACAAAAGAATCTTTCGATTTCCCATTTTACTCTTATTTAGGTGTGGGCGTCAGACGGGTCGGGTCGGGTTTGGTCTCAACCCGAACCGACCCAACCCGACTCGACACTGAGTCGGGTTGGCGAGTTTGGAACCGAGCTGACTCGACTCGGTTTCATAACCAGACTCAACCCGAGTCAACTCGGGTTGACTCGGGTCTCGGGTTGAGCCTGCCCAATACTGGCCCAACTTGAATTTCGGCTCAGAATTTCACCAATTTTTTTTTGGCATATTTCAATGTGATTCAAGCCCAAAAAAATTAAAAATCGGTTTTGTTATTTTTTTGGGCACGTTTCAATGTAATTCAAGTTTAATAAAACTAAACAAAGAACTTCAGTTGAAAGAGAGTTTTTGAGTGTTTTGAGTGAAATTGTCAAAAGGAAAAACAAACTAATAATAAAGAATGAAAACATTGTGACCTTAAAACGAAAAATATATATATATATATATATAACCGGGTTGACCGAGTCGGGTTAAGCGGGTTGACCCGGGTTGGACCGTGTCAACCCGAAACCCGACTCGACCAGGTCGGGTCCCCTCTACCCCCAACCCGCGGCCGACCCGATTGCTACAGTAACCGGACCCGATCTGACCTGTTTAGGGCCGGTAGGGTCGGGTTCGTCTGATTACCGGATCGGATGTCCAGCCCTACTCTTATTTATTTTCTCTAATTCTTATTTATTCTTAAGACAGTATTAATTAACAACACATTCTTTCAAAATATCACTTTTCGTAAAATAAATTTTCAAAAATCATTTTTACACGCACCCTAAAATTAAATTACGTGCAAAAGAAAGTTTTTTTTATCACTAATTGTATAGGAAAAAATGGCTATAGGTTTTCTTAGGCCGTCGGTTCTGCTTTCTTTTTCTTATGGGTTTTAGGATCCATTGAATGGCCCAAAAATCTCACCTGTTGGGATTTTGACCCAAGAATTCCTGGACCAATATTCAAGCTTTCCTTTACTGGGCCTATTAGATTGGGCCTATAGTTTTGGGTTGTTTGGATCATCATTTCTGTAGCCCAAGTCTTGTATGCCATTCTCCTAATTTTGATCTGCAACTCGCCACCGGTGTACCTACTGTTTTTATTTTGAAATTGAAACAAGATAATTTTCTTTTATACAATTTTGGCTTTTATATGTTTAAAGCAGATGAAAACCAAACACCCCCGTACTTATTGAAAAAAGGTATTCTTACATATATATTTTAATAAGCAAGAGATTTTGTAAATGTGAAAATTACATTTTCCTAAACAATGTCAAATATGAATGCTAAAAAACACACGGCTTGCAATAGAGATTAGAGGGAAAGCTTTCTTCTTGTGTTTGGTCGAAGATTTCGAAGATTTGAAAAGAATTAAAATATTATATCCAAATTCATTTCTAAACAGGAACTTTACCTTTTAAAAAAGTTAGGTTAAACTTCAGAGATTTTTATGTTCAACAAAATAAGCTCATAGATTTATTTGTTTATTTATTTATTTTTGTTTAAATTTTAGGAAACTTACTTTTTAAGCAAAAGACATACACGCTTCTAAGTGAAAATCAACGTAAATAATGCAAAGGTGTCCAAAGTTCAAAAATTGCAACAAAGACAAAAATAGAATTAGTGTACTCTGCATACAAAAAAACTCACTCTCTCTTCCCACCTTAACGGTGTATTGAGTTCGATAGAATTAGTACACAAGACAACCGATGAATGCTGCATTTTGAACCAAGGAGATCCCATTAAAAATCTTCCCAATTCAAGCAATATTTTCACGTTTGTGCGAGAGAAAGGAAGCCACCCAATTTGTGTGAGAAATCACCCGTAATCGGTTTTATTGTCCAAATCTTGACGATTCTGAATTCTTCATGAATCATAAATTTGATTCATGACATTTATTAGCTGCGGCCCAAGTAATGACAAATTTAGCATCTCACTCCCTGTTGTAAACCTCATTTTTCTCTCTCCCCCTACATGGCATCTGTTCCTGTTTCCTACTTTTGCCGATAGGTTCAGCTGCTGAATCAAGGGTTTCATTTCATTTCATTTTTGCTATTTGTGGTTTATGGGTTTGTTGAATTCTGAGCAGCATCCATAATTGGTAAGCAGAAGTTCTACATTTCTGGAATATCGCCTCAAGATTTCTTTATTGCTTCTTCTTGAATGGCCATGTAAAAACTTCAAGATTTTAAATTCTTTTACCTGTTTCTGTTCTTCTGTATCATTGATATACCTGAGCGGTAATGTGATAGTTGGGATTACCAAATATACTGCGTTCTTAGAATTTCGTGAATTCCAGATAAGATTCGTGACCGAAAAAATAAAAAGTAAAAAATTATAGGAAATTATACGAACTTCTCAAATAGGTGGGGAATTGTTGGAATTGAATTAAGGATGCAATCAAGAGTAGGGAGTTATAGTTCACTGGAGGAAGGCAAAGAACCTTATACTAGAACCATAAATCAATCTAATCGGCCTTTGCCACTGAGGTTACTTCAGTTTCTCTTGCTTTTCCTGGGAGTGGCCATTGTGTTTTCATTTGTCAGTTTATACATGAGTCGGTTCTTTGGGATCCAGAATGTAGTTCCTGTGGTTCAAACAAGAATCCAACCATGTGTTCTGGAACCTGGGAGTTTGGAGAAATGGATTAGGCCTCCCTCGAATTTGTTGCATACTATGAATGATTCTGAGCTGTTCTGGAGGGCTTCATTTGTACCTAGGATTAAAGAGTACCCCTTTAGGAGAACTCCCAAGATTGCATTCATGTTCTTGACAAGAGGACCTTTGCCAATGGCGCCATTGTGGGATAAGTTTCTCAAAGGAAACGAGAAGTTTTATTCGATCTACATCCATTCATCTCCATCTTATGAGCCAGATTTCCCAACTTCATCGGTTTTTTATGGCAGACAAATTCCTAGTCAGGTACAAAGATGGAAATCTTCCCTGCTCTGTTTTTAGCATTGCTATGTGTTTATTTATTCATTTGCCACTAAATATTTGCGTGCTGGGATTTTCATTATCCACTTTTCTTACTAGCTTATGCTTTGAATCAAATCATTGTTGGTGTATACAAGAAATTTATGCTGGTCCTTAATCCAAAAACTCTGACCGTCATCACAATTTTCTCATCTTGGGTTCTTCACTTTTGTCCTAGGCTTTACTGTTGTATGAATATAAATTTAGTTTCCATTTAGTAAATGAAAGATGGAAGTACTCTACGATAGGTTCATGGCGTGTTTCAGTATGAAATTGACTTCCCTCCCTCCGTGCAATTGGTTGGCAAATTGTTTTATTATCTGGACACTCCTCAAGATGGAGACCAAAAAACTTTTGTTGGAATACAAGCGTTATTACAGCAAGAAACATTGTTGCAACTTATCATCTCCAGTTATATATGACTCTAGCTATCTGTCACCTGCTGCTTTTGTGATTTATTAAGAAGTCCCCAAAATGGTAATGAAAATTGAACACGGGGGAATGGCACACGCCAACAGAACGAACTCATTAAAGACCTTTGACTTTCATAGAGTGATGACGTTTAATTTTCTGCAAAGACTCAATTCTTACAAAATTCTGTTTGTAAAGCAATCTGATTGTTTAACGAAAAGAATCAGGAGATAAGAATACTCCAAACACCGTTGGAGCCAAGATTTTTAAGGAAACTCTGGAAACACTTTAAGAGAATACTTGCAAAAGACTCGATAATGTTAATTCAGAAATAGGTTGCCTCAAATGCTGATTTTTGGTCTCTATTTATACTACTAATACAATGAATGAAAATGAAACTTATTCTAAGAATTAACTCACTCTTAATTGCATAATTAAGTGACTTATAACAGTAGAATTAATTTGCATCAATTCCCTAATTAAGTGACTTGTAACTGTAGAGTTGATTTGCATCAGTTTGTTAGTTATCCATTTTTTTTATTTTCTTGAAATGAGTGAAGGAATATGATGAAGAAACGTGTGAAAAGTATTATTACTTTTTCTGGTGATATCCATTTTGAAGCTAATACTTTAAATTCAAATTGTTAGACCGCTCAATTTGGGACTCCAAACTAGAATTGGTCCATGCTATTTGGCTATACCAT
Source organism: Nyctanthes arbor-tristis (assembly GCA_963692815.1). Taxonomy (NCBI): domain Eukaryota; kingdom Viridiplantae; phylum Streptophyta; class Magnoliopsida; order Lamiales; family Oleaceae; genus Nyctanthes; species Nyctanthes arbor-tristis. The sequence goes on along the minus strand of CAVNYN010288017.1, from coordinate 25,331 downwards.
CAGTTATTATATGTGAAATGTCAGTCCAGAAATTCTATTCAACCTTAACTTGCTTTATATGTTAACTTTGCTAAGTTTCTGTTCCTAACTGCTGATGTTGGACATGTAAGATTACAAAGATAATTTTGAGAATTGGTTGCGCTACCGGATTAAGAGAAACTCGAAATATTGCCAGGAAAGTGATTGTGAATGTAATAATGTTATCGTATTAAATGCTGCCAACTTTTCAAGCATATTGTATGTTAGATGATTTGAACCTTGTTGAAGGAACTAGCAGTTCACATCAAATTATTGTGTGATTTGAAAGCTTCTGTTTGGATTCTGGTTTGCTCTCAGATATTTGTGTGAAAAACTTTTATTAGAAATATGATGGTTGTAAAATATTTTATGGTACTGCATAAAAGTACTTTTGGGACATCACGAATTCTTTTCCTGTAGATCGCAGAGTGGGGAATGATGAGTATGTGTGATGGTGAAAGGCGACTTCTTTCTAATGCATTGCTCGATGTTAACAACGAATGGTTTGTACTTGTATCAGAAGCATGCATTCCCATTCAAAACTTTAGCATTGTGTATCGGTACATATCAAGATCCAGGTACAGTTTCATGGGTGCATACGACGAACCCGGGCCGTATGGTAGAGGACGATACAACGAGAAGATGTCGCCTGAAGTCAACCTAACGGACTGGCGTAAAGGATCCCAATGGTTTGAAATCAATCGAAAACTAGCTGTTGACGTTGTTCAAGATGACATTTACTACCCAAAATTTGAGCAGTTCTGCAGGCCGGCATGCTATGTGGACGAGCACTACTTTCCAACCATGTTAAGCATCGAATCTCCTCATCTCTTGGCAAACAGAAGCCTCACCTGGGTTGACTGGTCGAGGGGTGGAGCCCACCCTGCTACATTTGGTAAAGCTGATATAAACGAGAACTTCTTCAAGAAAATTTTTGAAGGTAAACAGTGCATTTATAACGACCAGCCGATGTCCCTTTGTTTCCTTTTTGCAAGGAAATTTGCTCCTAATGCTTTGGAAACTCTGTTAGAACATTCATCCCAATATTTGGGGTTCTGACCCAATATTTTGAACTAGGAATGTGGACTGCGCAGAATCGTAGTCAAAATCCTTACTATACAGCATCTGAACACCTGCAAATTAGAAGCCTAATCATGTATGAAGGATGATAAAATACACTTGGAGTGATCTCCATGATTGTAATTGTAATGCCTATATACTAAAATGTAGAATCAGTAACTTTGTAATTGCCATCCTCAGGTTTGATTTCATGTCGTGTGATAAAATAGCACTGGATAAGACTAACGTTATACTAGTAATAAAGATGATGAGGTTAGTTAATGAAAGAAAAACATATTTTAGAGAAATTTTTATACATTTTTGGATGACGGTAAAATTTGTTTATTTATGTTCAAATTTCAATCTTGAGAACGAAGTAAATTTATGACAGACTATAAAAAATGTTGTGAGTAGAATACAACTATTTGATTAAAGAAATATTAAAAGAAATATTGATATTATTTTGAAAAAAGAGATTGGCATGCATAATATCTATATTCATATTATTTTGTAAATTTAGTGACTAATAAGTAACATGTCAAAATTAGGTGATAATTTAGAAATTAGTGATATGTCAAAATTTACTAATTATTTAGTAACATAAAAGTAACTTCAGTGAATAATAACATCATACTTGTCGTTAAACCATTTGCGTGCTAGATGATTAACACTTTTGTAAGTTTGGTAACTATTGAATAACACTTTGAACCTTTTAATAACTTTTGTTTAAAGGAGGATAATTTCTTTGATATGCAAAACAAATTACAAAGCAGTCCACAATGATGACATCACCCAACTGTTTAAGAATAAATACATCAAATCAAAAGCAAAAGAAAGCATAATAGGCCTAATAAAAAAAATGCAAAAATAACTAAAGGACCAAAGCAACAGTAAGCAGCCGCTCACCCCTGTAAAAAAAAAAAAAGGGGGGGGGTAAATTTCACATATTATCCCCAATCTTTGCACTTTATATCGCATGGGTCTTTAACATTTTTTAACGTACTGAATCCTCAATCTTTCATAAATATGCACATAAGGCCCCTAATGACGGAATCCGTCAATAATTCCGTTAAATCATTGTTGAAATTACTTTTATTCCCTTGTTCTTTAAATTAAAAAACAAAAAGAATTTAAAAAATTAACAAAATAATAAATAAAAATCAAAAAGGAAAAAAAAAAGAAAGATAAAACCCAAACCCCCAACCATCGGTATACTTCGCTGCCATAAGTCAAGAGCTGCCGGAAATAGTAGCAAGTTTTGCTGCCATTCCGACAGCTCACAAAGGAGGGAGTCTCCCCCCTTTGTTTGCCGGAAATGGCAGTATTCTGGCCATCGGAATGCTGTCGTTTTCGGTAGCAAAACGTACAACTGGTTTGGGGTTTGGGTTTTATCCTTTTTTTTTTTTACCTCTTTTTTCCTTTTTGATTTTTATATATTATTTTTTGAGTTTTTAAATTCTTTTTATTTTTTAATTTAAAGAACAAGGGTATAGAAGTAATTTCGACAATAATTTAATGGAATTATTGACGGATTTTGTCACCAGGGACTTTATGCGCATATTTATGAAAAATTGGGGGACTTAGAGCGTTGAAGAAAAGGTTAAGGACCCATGCGATACAAAGTGTAAAGGTCCGGGACGATATGTGAAATTTACCCGCAACAAATATAGAGATCAACGTAAAGGCTTACTTCCATTGGCAAGATAGGGATTTGAAACTCACTGAAGGCACTTAGAGTGTGGAATTTCTACTGAAGGGTGTTGGAACGTGGACCTTCCACTGAAGGTACTTCGAGTGTTGACTTTTCACTGAAGGGGCATTGGATTGTGTGGCAAAAAACTCTTTGTGTGTAGAAGTGTAGAGTCTGCGTTGGGAACTAGGGACCAGTCGAGGCACATTCTGCGATTTATGTCCTCTAGGGTTCTAGGGGCGAGGGTCCTAGAGGCCTAGGAATAGTGTGGTGTAACTGGGATACCTGGCGTCAATAAGGGGAAAAAAAAAGACATAGAGCACCATTGTCCTGCAAAGAAAATACCTCAAGAAGCTAAGGACCCGCGTGATCAATCCACTACTTTAGTAACTAAAGGGTAAGGTGAATTCTAATTTTTCTAAAGAAACAGCGCGTGTTCTTGCTCTATTACCATAAAATCTAGTGGTTTCTAGTTCTTTAATAAGGAGTTCGCGTTATTTCCTTAAAAATTTTGAGATAAGTTGAGTGACCTAAAAAAATGTAACTCTCGGTTTACTTTACTTCTTCATTTGTTTGTCTTATTACATGGTATGTGTTATGAAATTATAAGATAAAGACAAATATCTAGACATATCTTAATGGAGAGAGAAAATAGATGGGAGGAAATTTTTCTAATTCTTGATTAATGATACAAAATGAAGAATATAAACACCCCTATTTATAGATTAATGACGTGGCCAAATGGTCATAAAAAGATTGGATCATAATTACAATGTCTTTGATAATCAAGTTGCATAGCACTTGAATTGTCAGTACTTTGAATCACTTGTATTCTTAATAATTTGATTTGATAATCCACTTGCAACATTCTGGAGCCACTTGCATGCTTGATTAGCAACTTGTATACTAGATAAGTCACTTGCATGTTAGATGAACAACTTCCATATTATCTTGATAATCATCCACTTGCATTTATATTCTTTGTATACATAATTTACTAGCTCTTAGACATGATAAATTCATTGTAACCAAATAATCCCTCACATTCAAGTTGCTTGAAACAACTTGATGATTTCATAAAAGTATGGTATGAGAATTGGAACCTATTTTTGTGAGAATTTAATGTTGTTGAAGGGAAAATCATGAAGTTGATCAAGCACGAGACAAATTGTTTGATAGAATATGATGTATTACTTATGAAGTGGTGATATATTCACATTTGCAGTTGATATTATATCACATAACTATCTGGTGCCGACACTAGACACCTAGTAAAATCAAAGGATAGACGGTCTTGAGGCTACAAATTAAAATTGAGGTCCGACCCTTCAAAACAGGGTTGGAAACCAAGTCGCCATGGAAGCCATAAATAAAGGACTAGCAATGAAAAAATTCCAACTTTTACTTAATTAGAACACAAGTCATATTTTTACCTGCGTCGTACGGAGAACCCTAGCAATTGAAGTTTCGGTTGATTCGCATTTATCCGCAATTCTCTCCAAGAAAGGTATTTGATTTTTCTTATCACTGTTTTAATCAATTTTACAATCAATATCCATGAAGAATTCCATTTTGACAGCTATTCAAATTATTTAATTTTAGAATCTTGGTTGATAATTTTGAAAAGGATTGGCGAGAAAAATACAACGGACTAGAATTTGTTATAGTCTTATGAGTGAATGTTGCCTTATTCTATGTACTACTGTATTTATGTATGCCTCTGGTGAATAGGTTTGAATGAATGACGTTCTGCAGTAGAATTTTAGCCAAAAAAATTGACAAAAAGGTTGGGAAAGCACAAGTTAGACGCAAAAATGATGATCTGCAAAATTTTATCAATAAATCATTACTGATTGATGGCGATGTTGAAGGCTCATCAAGGACTCAAAAGAGAAAACGCGCAAATGGTGAGTTGGAAAAGGTCAAAACTAAGAAGCAGAAGATGGGAGAAAACAATGGAGTCAGTGAAGGGAGTGATACTGTTGACCGTATCTCTGAATTGCCTGATCACATTGTCCACAATATTTTCTCTCTCCTGCGATGTCCAAAAGATGTGGCACGGACAAGTATTTTGTCTAAAAAGTGGAAGAGCATGTTTGATTCCTACCAGACATTTGATTTTGATGAGAGATACTTCCGAATATGCGGGGCGAAAGGGAAGCATAATCGCATTAAGGCACGGGTAATGCAGAAGAGGAATTTCAAGAACTACATTGAGAAGTCACTAGCTTCTCGACTTGAGGCTATGTCTTGTATACTCAAGTTCAGGTTGTGTGTGAATAATCTTGATGGCAAGTATTTGTCTCATATGGATCTGGATCGATGGATAAGTGCTGCTGTGAACAAAAATGTGAGGGAACTTGAAATTCATGAGAACGAGAAGAGAAAACCATATCTTTTGCCAGAGGTCGCACTTTTGTCCAAAACAATTACTTCCTTGAAGTTGTGTGGTTGTGCATTGTTGTTTGTTTTCACCTCTATAGAACTCTGTAATTTGAGAGAGTTGTCCATGAAAGAAACTGCAGTGTCTCAATCTATGATCAAAAAATTTGAGCAAAGCTGCCCCTTGTTAGAGGATTTGAGGCTGGTTAATTGCCGGATATTGACATGCTTACACGTTTCAGCACTTGCTAAGCTCAGGAGGGTGGAGTTACATGAGTGCGATCAGCTCAATAGTGTTAAAATTGAGGCAGCGTACCTTGAAACCTTCTGGTATTATGGAAAGAAGAATCAGACATGCAAATTCAACCTGACCGGTTGTCAAAATTTAAGGCAATTGACTTTGAAGGATGACAAAATGACAGACGAGTTCTTTCACAGTTTCATTTCCAACTTCCCAATGCTTGAAAAGCTATTCCTTAGAGAATGTGATACTTTGGAGAGAATTACGATTTTGAGTGGAAAACTAAAATGCCTTTCGTTAAATAAATGCAAAATGTTGAAGGAAGCCAACATTGACACCCCAAATCTTCTTTCATTTGAGTATGATGGCTGTAAAATTCCCTTTTCTTCCATGCACTTTCCCGGGCTGCGTGAAGCAAAATTTCACTTTGGTTCCTCAGTCAAAGCTTCTCAATTCATTATGGAGTTGCAAAAGATCTCTGGGATCTTTGATCGGTCTAAGGGCTTTAAAGTGATTCTGCATTCTAAGCAGGTATGCTTTTTACCTTACAGGGCAGCTAAAGTTCTTTTTCTGCATTTTTTTTTCTCAAGAACCGGTTTGCTATCGGTTTGTTGTCTTGTGTTTTGTCATATATATATATATATATATATTCCAGAATTTGACAATTTTTGAAGATCCGAGAGATGTCCGTCTTGTTCGATATATTGATGATAAGTTGGGATTAACTACAACAACAGCTAGGGTTTTGGGAACTGTTGATAGTTGGTTAAGAGCGCGCCATGCCAGGAGGCTTACCCTTCCATCCTCTTCCAGCAGTGAATATTTGAAGGTAAGGTGGATTCTACCCAATCTTTATTTTTACGTTATAATGTAATATGTGGAACAGTAGAAGACCATTTAGCTTAGAGCATCTCCTATGCCACAATGTCAACCTTGCAAATGCGTCAAAAGACATTGACATTACACCAAAAAATGTCTCCAATGCAAAAATGTTGATGGTGCAAATATGGCAACTTATTATTAGATTCTTAGAAAAAATAAAGAGAGAGAGTTGCAGTGACTGGTTATATTAATAGTAGACATAGTCGAAGACAATGTCAAGAGATGACATTGCCAATGTCAAGCATCTAATGTGTCACATATGCATCTTTCTTGCTATTTGTCAAAGGACATTCATTTGACGTTGTTTCTTTGGAGATGCTCTTAACTAGCTTGCTTTCATCTAATCAGCTTTAATAGACAATCAGTTCAGGAAAGGCGTTAGTTTATTGACATATAGTGCGTTAATGCTTTCTTTAGTCTTCCTCTTCGCGACTTTGGTAAAATACGTGCAACATTGTCTGTTTCTGTACTTTGGACTCAAAAAGAACTTGAAAAGTATTGTCCTTTTATATATTTATGCTCACTTGTTACTTGTTGTTTGCTGTTTCTTTATCTACAGCATATACACACAATGATAATGAACCGAGAAGAGAATCCACACTGTTGCAGATACTACTCTAATAAGTGCTGGCGACATTACCTTGCAGATGTTAAAATACCCCAGACTGCAAACAATTTGGACAAGACAACTTATGACTTCAAATGGAGATCAACACCATTTTCCAGTTAGCTTGAGGTTTTTGGGTTTTGTGTAGAAGGAGGGGGGTGTTGAAGTGGAGACCGAACAAGCAGAAAAATTTACTTGGAACGGAGTAGTTAAATGTGAATTAAATCTTTTGTATTTTTTAGGGTGTCTATGAAATTGATTCTTTGAGAACTGGTGTTGGCAAAAGTGATTTTTGAAGGGAATGTGTTGCTATAAATGTAGTGCTGGAAAATGTGGAAAATTATTTTTTTAAAGAATGTGTGGTTGAGAATGGATTAGAATAAGAATTGATTCTTTAAAAAAATTCAATTTCATACACACTTTTAATTTTTTTAATAGTTTTTATTTCTTTTAGTCTTTCTTCTGTTGAATTGTAAAACTATATGAAACTGGAAGTCTTGAAGTGTTCTGGGGATAGATTTTTGTTGGAGAAATATGGATTTTTTTAAGAATGTGTTTGAAAATTAGGAAAAACTAGTGGTACCTGTGCCTTGCATATTTCAGTTTTCAGCTTTTTTAATAGTCAAATTTAGCATATTGGGCTTATTCCAAATGAATTTGGGATCGTTTTGTCAATTCCCTTTTTTCTGGCGGTTCTACTTGCTTGATTTTATGAGAGATCCAAAACAACTAGATTCTTATAAAAAATTGCATGCATAAACTATTCCAAATGTTCAATGTAGTGAAACAATTGTATCCGTAGATTGGCCTTCAAGGGCATCAGATGCTGGTCATATGTGGAATCAGATGCTTGCATGATCACTTGAGCACTCGATTCAAAGTGTTCTGGTCAAAATCACCGTGTTAACTTCAATTTTAGAAAGGAATTAAAAAGTATGAATGGAATCAGATACCACAGACAGATAATCACTTTCTTGTATTATAAAGTTTCCTCCCCCTTGGAAATTCACCGCTCAGGCATTGATATCTGACAAGTGGCATCAGATCTCTCTCAGCTCATTCGGGGATTATCATGGTATGCAGTTCTAAACTGTGGATCAAAATTTATGCTGGTACCTAATTGAGGGAATTTAGGGGGAAAAAGAGAGATATTTTACAAGTTATTTTGCGTGTTTCTTTTGTTCTGCATTTGTAGGTACTGAGTTATGGGTGTTTGTCCTTCTGTTTTTTCTGACAACATGAGTGTTTGCTAAATATTGCAGGACGTGGAGAAGGACCTGGCTGGTGAGAAAAAGAAAGCAATAGTTGTCGGGCCATGGGGAGGAAATGGAGGGAGTAATTGGGATGATGGATTTTACAATGGAGTGAGAGAAATCACCCTCAAGTATGGTCGCTGTATTGATTCAATTTGTGTGGTTTATGACAAGAATGGTAAGCCTGTTTCTGGAGAGAAGCATGGTGGTTCTGGAGGTTCTAGAACGGATGAGGTAAGCTTTTGATCTAATTCTATTAGTTTACAGGATGAGGTATAGTTTCACTTGTGTTTTGTACATGTTTGGCCAAAGCTTAAGAGGTTTACTTACATGTTAAAAAGGCTTTGACTCGAGATTAACTTAATTTTTATTCAGTAAGTTTTCTCAACATGATTAGACAGCAAAAAGTAAACATTACTTATTTTTAAGCTCGGTGATATATACTTTTAGTCTTATTAGATAATTTGCCCCAGAACTTATACATTATTGAATATGTGGGAGATCGGTTGTCAGTTCTTGTTTCATTATATAATTTTAGTTCTCTTCTATCTTTATCTGCTAGTGAGATTATAGAGGTATGTCTGGATGCTTTCTGATTACGTAGCAATTTTCCCTTGTAAAAACTTGAGATAGAATTGCACTAATGGTCCCAATTTGTTGTCTGGGGAGCAATTTGCTCATTAGTGTTATGTCATGAAGAATCCAGATATCCATTTCATTGGAGATCCTCACACGTCCAAACTTAATGAAGTAATTTTTTTATGTTTTGGTTGGTGTATATAAAATTTAAAGTGAGTCATGTTTCCATGAGGGAGTTGATTGTGTCAGTAATGCAATTTTGTCAAAACCCCACATAAGCTTACTTTCGTGATGGGTCCTAGATCAAGCTGCAATTTCCTGAGGAGTTCTTGACCACAGTGAGTGGACATTATGCACCGGTGGTTCATGGTGGCGGCCCTGTCATCCGATCCATCACATTTAAGAGCAACCGGCAAACGTTTGGGCCGTTTGGAGTGGAAGAAGGAACACCATTCTCCTTTCCAATGGAAGGAGGCCAAATTGTGGGCTTCAAGGGAAGGAGTGGTTGGTACTTGGATGCTATAGGATTTCATATATCTCAGCCCAAGACAACCAAACCGATGCAGAAAGTTCAGCAGAGGTTCAGAAGACTCGCTAGTACTGTATCTTTGTCTGTCCCAAGAGATGGTGATGAAAATCGAGTTAAAGTCACGAAAGCTCCAGCTTAAACTCATCAAGCCCAAATGGTTACCGGAGGATTGTATTTTTCTCGTCTTTTAGTTATATCCATGACTTGAGTAACGAAATACCCATTTGTACTGAACTTATCTGATCGGTCATTGTATGCCCTTTTATCAGTAAAATTAGAAATAAAACTCATCATCATCGTGTTTTAAGTTTCCCGCTTGATAAACTGCTGCCAATTAGCTCACTACTAGTTGATTGGCAATATGAACAACTATTCGTCAACTAATGGTACCTTTGTAGTGTCAAGTAACTTACATCATCATGTGACACAATTTTATTGAGTGAAGATTACATGAATATTTTTTTCATCTACTACAATTGTATTATTATATCTATAATGTATTCACGTTACAATTTCACATTAGGGACCCATATGGGTATTGGATTTCACATGAGGGGACCCATATGAGTATTGGATATGTTAATACGGTTTAATTTGCCAGTTAAAATCACCAATTAGATTGCATTGAAGCGGTGGACTTAAGGATGGCAAAACGCCTCAGCGAGGCTCGTCGTTTTGACAAGCCACTCGCCAAAAGGCTGTTTGCGCTAAGCTGAGCCGGCCCGCCTCTCGTCGAGCACGAGCTGAGGCTCATGAGCCGTTTTGACAACCCAAGGTGGACTGGACCGTTGCTAACTAAATAGACATTTATAAAGTACATTTTTCACCAACATTATTCATTCTTTTGATACAATTTTCATTGTGGTTCGAACAAATAGCGGAGTGATTAGATACTTACATTTAGGGGGGAAGTCTTGAATTCAAATTACACATACGCCTCCCCTCTTACATGCTTCCCTTGTACACCAAAAAAAAAAAAAAATGGTATTCCTTTCCTCCAAAAAAAAAAAAAGAAGGATACTATTTTCAATGCGTATGTCAAATATAAATATATGATTGAAATTTCCATATAACCTTTTTTTTTAAACTCAAATGTTAACTGAAATAATTATTTGTAGACAATATTATTTTTAAGTCACATTAATTATGAAGGGTGTTTAAGAGAGGTGCCGTTATAGCACATCTCGTTCCTTGCGAGTATATAGATACAAATCACGTGAATTTGAGAAGAAAATTGTTGTAGCGGTAGAAAATTTTGTTCTAATTCATGTAAGGCATTCTAACGGGAAGAGACTTTTTTTCTCCATTTTTTTTCTTTTTTTTTTTTTTCTTTGGTTGGTTGAAACCAAAGGGAAGAGACATTTAAGAGGAACGAGAAGTAAAGAAGAAGAATGTATGTGCATAAGTATACAAGCATTTGAAATTTTAAGCTAGAGGCAAGAGCTTGCGCTCCATTATTTTCCACATAAAATTGCATGTAATTTTTATGAGTTTACATGTGAGTCCGTATCTCATGTGAGCAAAGGTGGTTTACAGTCATGAATCGACTAGGTGACTCTAGTGTATTAGTTGACTACTTCTACCCTTTTGATAAGACTGAAAATTAATTGAAATAAAACGAACGCGAAACGTTCAATGTTGAAATAATTAAATCGAACCGAAACATAAAATAAAATACCTGTCTAGTTAACAAGATAATTATACTAAACAAACAAGTAAAGGTAGTAAGAAGAGTACTACTACAGAGAAATTTTTATTTGACATAAATAATTAACTTGTCTTAGTTGTCCATCTTATTTTGGTTGTATATTTGCAAGTAATGGATTTTAAAACCCACAAATAGCAAATACATAATAACCAACTAAACATGTCATATATTATGTCAAGATAAAAATATCTCCCCCATTTAGATGTACAAAAACTCATTTTTTTTCTTGATTTGTGTGCTTGTGATTGATTTCTTGTTGATATCTCAGTTAATTATTATGCAGGAGAAATGCAAGGATGTAATTCTTATCCCGGTCTTGTGGCCAAGCAGGCCAGAAGCCGGTTGGATCAGTTTTACAGGGATTGGCATGGTTAAGTCCAGAAGGAAAAGTCTCGGAAATAAGAGTATTAATTAGATTAAATTGGTACTAAACATGTGCTTATTAGGCGGTAGAGATTACATTGTTTTCATAGAAAAATTGCTACATATGTTCCAAGTTGTGAGATGGCCGTAGAAAAGAGGATACATGCATGAAAAGCCCTTGTGCTAAGAATGTTGTACGATATAGCAGCTCTCAGTTGCTATAATGGAATTATAAAATTCAAAGAGGAGCAAGGGTTTAGCTTATATTTTGAAGAATGAGCATGAGTTGTACCGGGGGGTTCAAGAAAGATCATAGGAGGTTGTCTTCACTTACTCTTAAGATGTGATGTAAATCCCACATCAATTAACTATACAAATATAAATCAATATATAAAGCACTTTGGCAACTTCTCTTAGTAAGTTAATCTTTTAAGATGGAGCCTTAAATTTTAAAATGGTATCAGAGCCCAATTATCTGGTTGAGACGTGCTCAAATGAGCACACAGATTTCAAGATGGTCTGCTCCAATGAGCCACCATTTTGCGGGGGCGTGTTAAGATGTGATGTAAATCCCACATTAATTAACTATAAAAATATAAACTAATATATAAAGCACTTGAACAACTCCTCTTAATAGGTTAACCTTTTAAGATAGAGCTCCAAGTTCTATAACTTACTAGCTTACCTATGCACGAGGAGGAGATACCTATGTTTAGAAGGAGCTTGTGTCCGGCTTAAGGCAAGATCGTTAATTAGCTAAATGTGCCACTGAGTGGCTAGAAATAGAATCAACCAATCGATGGAGTCGTCTTATACTGGATTTATATTTGATAAGGTTGTTGAAATTAACTGTAAGATATCAAGTTAGATATGTTTATTATATAATTTTTCTGAGAAGAAATTACATTTTATCAGTAGGAAATTATTTTGTATTATACTATTTATGTAGGCCAAGATGACAATTATAAATACCTAATAACTCAATTATGATTTCTCTAAGATACAAGTTAACTGGCAAAGCGACGGTCTGCCCCTCAGTAACATTCAAGGATTTTGAACGTAGGTCTTGTTATTATAACCTCAAAAGTGATTCCTACGATGTATATGGCACCTTTAGAGCTATAACTTGGTCTAAGATGTGGGATGGAGGAAGAGGCTGGATTGAAGGTCTCGCGTTAAGAAATGTTATGCTGTGCAGCAACAACTTCTGATCACGCCAATGAAATTGTAAAAATTAAAAAGGGGGGCGGGGGTTTAAGAAAGAACGGAGATTTTTCTTTCAGTCATGTCAATCTTCTTTGCCACATGATATGCACCGTGCACATTATTGTATTAGAGATGCTCTAACAGAATTTGTATTCATCAAACATTTGGTCTGGAATGATTCATGGTCTACAACAAGGTTCTGGCCTAACTACGAAATACAATCTCTAACACTTTGATCCTTGAGTTTTTTGAATTAAATGATTTGATTTGAATTATTTTCATATTTGTCTTAAGAGACTGTTGCATACACGTTGCAAAAACAAGCAAGATGCATACACAAGACAAGGTTGAAACATGAACTCAAATTCCTTAAATTTATTTATAAAAAAGATAGAAAGTGATTATATTTACGAGGATTTGTCTATATTATTGGATGATCTCGATTCAGAGAAGGAACTCTGAGCATCCACCTTAAGCTAGCTAGGGCAAGAAGACTTTCTCGAATTTTTTAATTTTTTTAATTTTTTCGTGTGGACCTCATATACAAGAAGAAAAGAAGCTAAGTTGATAGTTTTGCGAATTAGGCACATCCCTTCTCTCGTTCTATGATGAATCCTATGTAGGATGAGTAAGATTCTTATATAAATGAAACATATTAACATTGGGCAACTTTTGTACGAAGTTTGTGTAAAATTTGTGCAATTTTTTTTAATAAAATTGTCTAAAAAGGATGCAATTTTGATTGATGCTACCCTGTGCTTACTAGTTTTCGCAAATCCCTAACTCAATTTTTTTGTTCTCTAATGTGCAAGATTATAGTTGGCCACTCAATAACAGTCAAGGATTTAGAGGTTGTTCTTGTCATACCTTAAAGGTGATACCGAGGAATGTTACAATAGGACCTTAGAGGTTGCATGGAAGGCACGCACTAAGAATGTTGTGCAACAACAGTGGAAAATGCCATTTGTAGGTAATAATGTACAAAACATTTTACAAAATAAATTGGTTTTACTATTTTACTCTCATATATTGTGTGATTAAAGAAAATAATTATGGATAAGACGTTGATTTTACCCTACTTTATAAAAAAAATTCATAAAAACTTTGTTACAAATAGCTCGACTCGTTCAAAAAAGAATAGTACTCCCCCTGTCTCAAAAAGATATTCTTATATTCTTTTTTTATTCGTCGCAAATTATATTCTCCTTCTCTTATTTAACTTTTTAGTTTTCTAAAATACTTTTATTTATTATTTATGATAATAAACAATAAAAAGATTCAGAGTGAAATATTAAATAATTTAAAGGGCATATTAAAAAATATATTTCTAAATTATATATTTTGAATATGTTTTTTTAATTTATGTGAAAAATAGAAGGAAAGTATCTCTAACGGAGGAAGTATTCAATGTGACCGCGGGGCTTGGGTGCTTCTTGGGCCGTATGCCCAAATCAACAAAATCTAATTCCTTCATTGAAAACCCCCAATTGTCGACCCGTCACAGTAAAACCCTAGAATCTCGCAGGTAACCTCAAAACTCGCTGCTCGCAAAAATTGTATCTGTATATTAAGCTGAATGTTACCGTATATTTTATTTGCAGGGAAACCCTTCAGAGATTTCAGTGAGATGGCGACAGTACCAGGACAGCTGATATGGGAGATTGTGAAGAAAAATAACTCCTTTTTGGTGAAGGAGTTTGGAAATGGAACTGCAGGTGTCGTGTTCAGTAAAGAAAGCAACAATCTTTACAACATCCACGCGTACAAGCACTCTGGTTAGTGCACTACTAATGTCTTGACTCGTGTATAAAAATGAAGTTGATTACTTGATCTAGTAGTAGGATTGAATTTTTCAAATATATGAAGTTAAGGCTTCTGACTACAATTTCTGGCCTACACTTCAATTTACCCTCTTGAAGTTGTGTGTAAACTTGTCACCTTTATATTATGTTTCCAAAATTTGTTTGTAGTAGTTTCTGTTGGCTCTTAAATTTCTAGTTTTGTTGTTCTAAAATTACTGACATGTCGCATTTAGGATGCATTTTCAAATCGTTAAAAATTTGTTTTTTTATTGTGTGGGGTATGCAACATTATAAAACTTGCACCCTGAAATAGTGCACCAGGTCAGTTAACTTTGTAATATCACTAGTTGTTCATTTGAGGTCAAATATCAATATAGCATTGGATTAACTAAATGCTAATTGCAGTGTTCTTTTAAATGAGCTTCACAATTGCAGTATGTTTATATATGGCCTTTTCTTTTGATTGCATACATATAATTTTGCTGAAAATTGTATTTAGGGTTGGCAAACAAGAAAACAGTGACCATCCAACCAGGTCCAGATCAGAGTGTGCTTCTTGCAACGACTAAAACCAAGAAACAGAGCAAGCCAGCCAGCTTGCTTAACAAGTCTGCGATGAAGAAAGAGTTTTCCTGTATGGCCGAGGCTGTTGCAAATCAGGTATATAATCTTCAAAGCACAAGCAGATACGAACCTTTGCTTTTAATTTGCAAAGACTAAAATAGGAGTTCTGTCAATGTAATTCCTAGTTGATAAGGTTTAATAAATATGCTGCATTTGGTTGTCTTCATAGCATTATTATTTGTTAAATACAATAGAAACGTCAATTTTCAGAATATGAATTCAGTTCGCAGAAGACCGTTTGTTTCCAGCCTTTTCTGGCTAGAGAACCTATGTTATTTTGCGTTGCTAATTAACTCTCTAGTTCTTTTATGACTATTAAGTGAACAGTGCAAGAAACATAACATTCTTAAATCCTGCCTGATAGTACTAATAATTGCATTGTTTGGTGTCTACTTAGTAATTTATCAGTGTTTAGCGACACGAAGAAATCATATTTCCATAAAATTAGAATGACATCACATGTTTTGCTTCCTCTTCCCTGCCTTTCTTAGTAACTTAACTAATAGCCTTGAGGATGAGGTCCTCTTTTTGGGTACTCATTCTGAGTTCACTGTTTACATTTTCGTCCTAATACGCGTCAATCAAATTTTCTTGCCAGTACACTAGTTATCATTTGCTCTGATGCATAGTTGATAGGATCAAAATTTTTGTTTTATTTTATTTGTTTTTGCTGTTCCAGAAATACCAGTGTTTCCAATAGTTGGCAATGAAATAAAAAATGTAGTAGTTTCATTCTAATAATTATTGTGCCTTTGTCGAGTGCAGGTGGCTGATAACTATTACAGGCCAGATCTGAAGAAGGTAGCCCTTGCAAGATTGAGTGCAGTGAACAGGAGCATCAAGGTTGCTAAGTCTGGAGTCAAAAAGAGGAATAGGCAGGCTCTTAGAAAGTGAACAGATGCAATGTTTTGAACCTATATTTGAGATCAATCCTTAGTTTCTATACTTTCAAGAGTTTCTGCAGTGTTGTTTCGAATGAATTTTGGTTGAGGTTATAGTATTATCTTGTCTTGTGTTTCCAAATCAACATGGCACTTGTTTTCCATACACATCAATATCCAAATGAAGTATCGTTGGGCGGCTTTCATGCTAAAATGCCGCAGTACATTTCATAATAGTGCCATCAGTCCCATTCACAGGACACTGTTTTATCACTGTCTAGCATCCTAGTTTTTTGAGTATTCGCCTTGTTTTAGTTCATCTAATCTCATGTTCCGCCACTGCCACAGAATGATATTCAAGTTGTGCTGGGTTCCTGATTTTAACTAAGCAGTTGAGTACTGGCAGAGCCATGGCATGTGCATGTCAAAGTGTTTATAAGCCATGGCATGTGCATGTCAAAGTGTTTAATTCAGTTATGCAGGATTCCTGATGTCAGTAAGCCATGGCGGTGCATGTCAAACTGTTTATTTCCATCAAACTGTTTATTTCCATCCATATCTGTGTGTAACATGGCACTTGAGCCTACAGGCTGCCCATCAGGCAGACTCAAAAACCATTGGAGCTAGGAGCAAGCAAGGCCGTTATGTTCTCGAATATTTAGTCACTAGTTAGCATACATTTTGTTAGGTCATCTATAAAAGGGGATCTAATTTAATGTAGTAATACAATGTCGAAATTACCAGGAAGCTCCAATTTATACAACTCAAGAAATGCAATACTACATTTTTTTAGCCAAGAGCCCCGGGAATCAAGTTTGTAACGTCTGCTATCATACGTTATGTACAGCAGCTCTTGCATTCCTTCATCAAGAACACATAATATTACATTGCGTAGGTAACACCTTTTAATGCACTGGACAAAAAAGTTCTGGGCTGATTATCTTCAATTCAGAATCCCAGAATCAGCGGTCCTTTTTTTGCCGGTTAAGATTTGATGGTCAAAACTATGCGTTCTTTTTCTTCGGGCTGAACACCTCCTCGTTGCCCGACATACTTCTCAAGAGTTGTCTACAACACATCTCTTCTGCTTGTGTTGCATTTTTCATTCGAGCAGCTCTTACCCAAGCAGGCTCCCATAATTTTCAACAAGTACAGTTACTATATAGTTAATCCCCAGATCGTTCAAGGTTCAAGATTTCAATCAATAGTAAAAGGGAGGGGGAGGGGGGGAGAGAGGGGGGGGTATAACAACCTCGGGGACGATGCGAGAGAATCCAAATTTAATGAACAAAAGTACATGTTCCATTATAAGGATCGCTGCAAGACCAGGCGATATATTCCACTTCCCCCATCTTGATCATACAAGCACACCAGGAGGATGGAATTCGTACAAATTGACATAATTATCAGGAGCTGAATTTGAAGAGACAGGCCAGTCACGAAAACTTCAGAATGAAAGCAAAATATAATTAATGCTTTTTTGGTTGAATTGAAGAGAAATAATTGTTGTGGTTGTGGACTAAGTTCAAATGAATAAGCTTGTTTGAATCTTACTGTTAAAGCTTTAGATGAGGTGGTTTGTCATGGTATGGTCCTCTCTAATAGCATGAACTAAGACAAGGTGGTTTAAAGTTACTACCTGAAATATATTTAGCCAAGCTCCAATTGTGGCATCAGCACGAGGTGTGGGCCTTCTCATCATGGCTAGCAGTTTTAGCGCATCTGTTCTGATCTCTGTCAGGTTATTCTGTTTGAGTCATCACGTAATATGATCTTCTAATACAGAAATGACCTCCTTTCTTGACTTCTAAAGGAGAGAACAAAAATTCTAACGTACCAATGCAGCAAATGCAAAGGCGATTGGGAATGCACAAGCAAACATCATGATCATCCCAAATTGCAGAACTAGTTCCAGAAAATCTGATAGCAGTTATAGAATTTTAAGTATCACATGCCTGTATTTAAGTTTTAGCATCACTTACATGGATATTGTGCATGTGATTGTGTGCGTTACGAAACAAGTAAATGATCCTCCATCAAAAAGTTTTGGGGCACATTCGCTTCATATATTAATTCATTTTCTGATTTGGGTTCAATTTAGGGGGTTGTGTTGGGTTTTTTTTTGGGGAGGGGCGCTCTTCCGATCTCAGGGGGTTGATTTGTTTTCCTTGTTTTCATTAGCTTTTTATGCCGAAAACACTTAAAATGACAAAATGTGGTTGAGTTTTGTTTTCCTTGTTTTCATTAGCTTTTTACTCAGAAAACACTTAAAATGACAAAATGTGGTTGAGTTTTCTTTACAAAACCTTTTTAATTTTTGGAAAATAAATTTTCGAAAGTATCAAAATAAACAGGTTTTCAGCATTTTGGAAAACTAAAAGTAGCCTTATAGCAAAAAAAAAAAAAAAAAAAAGCCGTTAGTTTTATGAGATTTTCAACACTGTGTACGACCTCAGTGGTGAACCAGCTGCCAAAACCAAACACCTAGAGGAATAATCTCAAGGAAAAAACAAGTTACTGTTCTTCCATATTTTTGTCTTATTAAGAATTTAAGATGCATAGGGTGATGAGCATTACCATCAAAGAGTCCATCTTCAAGTTCATGGCCAATACTTGCAGCGTAAGCAGGTTTATAATATTCCTTCTCTATCCTGGGCATGGACCGCGTCTTCCCTGTAGATGATCCTTGTTCACGTTTTCGCTTATTCCTTCACAATTCATAAGGTAATCAGTTAAGTAGAGATCGGAAGAGGGCTGCACTCTCATGATAACACTGATTTAAAAAAAAAAGGTTTTACCGCACAGCTCTAAATTTCTTGAAGCTGTAGGTCAAATAAGGTATGGAGTTCTCCATCAGATTCTCCAGCACCTTGGGAACATTTTCAGCATAGTAGTGTGTAAAATTAGGAGTTGGATACTGATAGAGACATAGACATGGGAAAGAAAACTAATACATATCTTCACCTCATATGCAATTAAGCGTCGGATTAATACTTGTTGAAGGGTCATCAAGTTGCGATGCAGTAGAGCATGGTAGAAAATTCCAATATATGTCTGCATAAAGTAAAGGCCAAACACCTGGAGGAAGGAAAGTTAAGTCAAAAGGATATTGCATACACAAACAGTGAGAGGAGATAGTGATATCCATTATATACCTTGTAAACCAAACTCCTAGCTCGGTATTCTACATTTTCATTGTTTTCACAGTTGACAAGCTTCACTGATACCTTGCCCCCCATTCTGGTGAAATACTGAATGGCAATGAGGTATACTGCTGTCAGGCAAAACCTGGAAGAACGTGCATTTGAGACGATGTCACTAGATCAAATTCATTTTCAACAATGCTTGGCATGTGGATGATTAAATGATATGATGACAGGGAATATATGTCTTAGGTTACCATTTTAGCTTCAACAACATGCATAAGGAACAAATGCAGTCAGGCACAGGTTCAGATATAGTGCATACCATGGGTCACAAATCAAGCACAAGTGTACCATATTCCATTTGCAAACTTTTAGAGAGAAAAAATTGTCACAATGCTAAGCGGTAAGATTCTCAGAAGATCTGCCAATCAGTTGAAGATTAAATTTCTAGAGTTACTGATCAATCAAAGACGGGGCAAATACTCAATTTGGGCTGCTGGAGATCCAGACTCACCTCTCAGCCCCCCTCCACGTGGGCGGGGGCCACCTGTGTTTAAAATCTAGTTAATTGCATGGGATCCTACGAACCATCCTATCAGGTTGAACTACTAAATTTTCACTTCTATAAGTTTGGCAAGTTTCATGAATGGTGTAATTTTTACCAAGATATTTATGTCAGTTCTTACTAATAAGATATGGTCTTTTGTTTCTTTGATTTCACAATAGATCTAGGGCCGGTTAGTTAACTCCTTTTTCAGCCACTGAGTTCTGAAACCTGAATGATTGCATGAAATAAAAATTGTCTAGGCTCACGTACGACAAAGACTGCTTAGATACGGATTTCCTTTATTCTCCAATGCAGTGGGAAATTTATTCAAGAAAGAAACAGAGAATCAATCATAATGAGTGCTTACTTCAGGAAGTCAGATCCAGTAACTTCATAGAGATGAGCATAAGCCAATTCAAAAGGAAGCTGGAGACATATGATACTCAATATAATGATGGCATAATTCCTGAATCTCATCAACCATGTAAACCATTCTTCCTGTTGGAAAAATGCTCTCTCTTGTATTCTATCTGTCCCTCTTTTCTTCGTAAGTTCTTCAGGGGATTGTAATGACTTTTGCTCCATTTGGAAAAACATATATCCAGATTCTGCACCTACTGAATGATTTATCTGCCACCTGTATCCCCAGATATACAGTAATAAAACAGGTACAAAAGCAAAAGAAACTCAGTGGAATGGTAAATACTGTACATCCACATCAAAAGGAAACAGGTATAGCTGTTCAAGTCCTAGACATAAACCTACCTCGCTAGAAGGGCAGAGTTTTTGCGTTTCCAAAATTGGAAAAATAACACAGCCCATGAAATCAGGCATATAAAAAAGAAAGGGAGAACCAACAGTTTATTTGACCCGCAGGCAAAAAGAAAATCAAAGGAAAGCATTCCTCAAAATAAATACTCACCAAAGTTAAATATGGCTTACCTGAAATCAACCAACTGCATAGTCAGACCTAATGCAGCTGGGAAAAACATCCATGTTGTGAATTTCTCGAGGAAGGCAAAATAGATGGCAATCTACAAGTACAATGATTTGTTCTTGATTACCAATTTAGGTGTGTGAAAGTGATTTATACTAATAAAGAAAACGAATACATGCAGCGGGTTATTTAAGAACATAAAAGTATAACGACCACCATTAAGATTCAATGTTTACCCTCAGTCCATAGTATGTATATATCTCATCAATTGGTTGCGCTGTGAAGTCCCACCAGTTCAGTGCCCAGTTTCTTAGGAGCTTCTTCTGCTTGTTTTCATCTATAAAATATATTCATCTTATTTTGCATTTCCAGGAGTGCCCAGAACTTTATTAAATATACGAACAACAATACCATGCAATGGAAATACTTCTTTGACTATACTCTCTGATTCCAACTTCCGAAGTAAAGATTCCCCCGGTGCCCAGTTGACCTCTCTAGAATCGTATTTCAATTCAATAACTGACTTACCTGTGTTCACCTGTGACATTTTGGCCTTAATATCAGCAAGTGGCAAACTAGTTCACAGTATCTCACAATCCAAAAGATCATAATTGATAATCTACTGTGGCAATCAAGCTAGTATGAATAAGTTCAAAAAATATAACTCTTGAAACCTCTATGCAGTATGATGGACCTTGTTTGAATAAGAAGAACCAACAAAATGATAAAAAATAAGCGGCATGTTCAACTCAGATATTTTAGAGTCATAGTCCTGATCAATGAACCCAGCTTACTGCTTGATTTACTCTAATGAAAAAATTAACAATTGAAAATTAATCTATAGAAGACTAAAATTTGAATGTTACATCAGAAAATGTCCTGCTTGTCTTGCCGCCAACCATCAGTGAAACTTTGGCATGAGTTAAACATTGAAGTGGAAAAAAAAATGCACATAATCTGAGGGGACACGCTGAAGAAAAAATTATAAATCACGTCATTCATGAATGTGGCCCTCTTTAGTGTCAACAACCGAATAGATATAGACCACTCACAATTCCATGTATTATGTGATGGTAGCAAAGGAAACGCTCACACCAAGTGAACAAGGATCCATCAGGTTGCCTAATGAAAACTTCTGCCTCGTCCCATTCAAATGGCAAGTCCATTCCTATAATATGCACAAGATGTTAAGTACTTATTTGAGAAAACGAACAATGTGACAAACAAGATTTAAACTCCCCTCTTTTAATTGACTGTATAATAATTCCAACCAAACAAGCCATCACAAATTATATTAATGGATAGTGAATATGATACATACTACTCAAGGCGCTGGACATGAAAAAAGGAAGCACGATGAGCAAAGACTAATGAGTTACCTATACGAGTTCTTTTTCTGAGTTGCAACTGAGCCGCTGCCTTCCCCAGAATCTCTAACTGTGCTGCCAACTAAAGTATAAAATGGAAATTAGCAACCAATAAGAAAGCCAAACTCATTCATAACTTGATCTTTTCTATATTTCCAGAAATCTGTCAGTGCATGTTTGTCCAGTAATGATTAGTAATTAATTCTCTCTGAAAGATGACTAAGAAAGATTGCAGGATTATCAGATGATAAGTAACCTAGTTTATCCTAACAAGGTTACAAGTCACATGAACACGAGAATGTGAAAACTGGAAGAGAATAAGGTAAACAACTTAATACCAGAACAGTTGAATTAACACCCATGTAATATATATATATATATATATATATGAAGGTAAGGGGAAGATAGTTCGGCAGACCTTGATGAATTCAGTTTGAAGGCCAAGAACCCTCTCAACAATTAGTCCCCTTTTCTTGAACTCGTTAACAAGAACCTCAACACAATCAATACTGCTCTCATTTCCTTGTTTTTCACCTTTCTTGGGAACAACTCCGATCTCAAACACAATTTCTTCTTCCTGTTCCTTCTCACTCATTTCCTCCCACTAAAAACCCAACAAGAAATATCTATGAGAACCAGGAAAACGAACTTCAAAAAAGCTGAAAACCAAAAGGGCCTCTTTATTTCTAGCCCAGATTAAACATGAATCAATTTCCCACAAAAATTGTCCAAATCTATCCTATTCCTGACCAGGTTTTTCTGGGTTCTTGTTAGTAGAATTGAAAGGAGATGCATGAGAAAAGCCCCCGGGGGGGGGGGGGTAACAGGGACAAAGTACATAAAAACAGGTGTCTTATATACGGAAGGGAGAGGTATAGTGGTAACGGGCATATCAGCTTCAGGGAAGCAAGGAGGACACGTGGCGCAGGAGCCCTGTTATTTTTGTGTAATCGATTTTGGCCTGCTGCAAGAAATCATCCATAATTTCGAAGCACATTAAACAATGCGGCTCTGATTTCTGTGACAGCGTAAGATTGAAGAAGAATTTCTCATTTTCGATCCGATGCCACTTCAGAATGCTGTGCGTTATCTTGCAATTTGCTTTCTGAATATTCTTATCGCAAGTTGCCAGAGGAGGTAATGGATGAAAATGAACGATGAATACAAGGGAATGGTTTTACTGCAGAAATTGTAGGATGTTCGATTGAAATTTGAAGCATTGTGGGTGGCAAAGAGAATATTTTGTATGTACGTATTTATCATTATTACTAGTGTTGGTACGTGCTTTGCACGTAAGTTGGCAATAATTGTAATTTGATCTTTCACAAAACATGTCACGAAATGTTAAGAAGTTGTGTATCAGTTAATAAAACCTAGAGCATTTGCGCGCAAATGCATATACTGAAAATTGATAAAGAAGTAAACTCAAGAAGAGAATGTATGCGCTTTAACTACAGCTTGTCTAATACTTGTCCTGTAGACAAATAATATAAATATAATAGACATCTGTAAAGCCTATTTTCATGCCATTTGCATATCGCTGAAAAGTGAAAAAAAATATGCAACGGTGTAGAAGATAAATGACAAAATTCAATACAGAAACAAAGTGTTATATAAGTCGAAAATTAGAAATGTTGTGCCGCCAGAGGCTGGATAAAAAAATCACCACTTGATGACAAACAAAACATATTATTGCAATCTATTCATATAATTGCCTAAATTCTAGAAGATCTCAAAACCAAGCATTTCAATGGTTGTAGGGTGTGTAGCAATAACTCTTTTAGGGACATTCATAAACACAAGATGAAATGTAATCAACTTACTCCGGTCATTAATTAACCCAATAATAAGTTAAAAATAATGAAGCAAAAAACAAAAAGCAAGACAAAAAATAAAAATCCAATGAACCTCGACGGTTAAAAAGGTGCTCTTAGCTAATATACACTAAGTACTGTCTTGAGTCATTTGCCATTATGGCAAATTCTCAAATTGCTCCCTCGAACTTGTCTTGGTCGGGTCTATTTTCGTTTCCTCTATTCTAGCCATGCACAAAAATTCAAAATGAAAAAAATCAAATGTCACAAATAAATATAAAAGGAAGAAACAATTTAAAAAAAAAAAAAACAAAATGTTTGATTCATCAGGTGCACAAACACCTAATAACATATAGGGTTATATGAATATGCACAAGCAACTACAATGAACACTTATCAGAAATGGTAGTTCTTGGCCTCATGCTTAAGCATTGACTTCAATACATTCATGGTAAAAATAATATCAAACTTGCCAATCTTTCCCTCCAATGATAAAGTAGATAATTTTATCATGCATAGACTTCAAATCTTCAATGTTATTGTGGTAAAAGAAAAGGAAGATCGGAAGAGCACATACCAAACAATCAACACACAATCTGTAAACGAAAATTAAATACCCTATCATTAGCATGTAACATTCTAAAGGAAAATAGTAGTCTGAATCTTTAGTGGGTATCTTTAGCGGGTATCTTTAGCATCAACATGATATTTCAAAGGCAAATAAGAATGTAGAATATTCAAGCACACCTCTATATATATATATATATATATATATCATAGTTACAAATTTATACAAGTATTCACCTAAAACATTTGAGCAACGCTCTCGTGTTTCTGACCTAGAGCTTATCCAAGCAAAAACAAGTCGATCGTCACCCAATTCCCAAAAAAAAAAAGAGCTCATTCCAAATGACAAAAATAAAAAAGAACAATATTTGCATTATTAAACTACAAGTCCCTTCAAAAATAAATAAATGAAAAAAAAACTTTAACCTCATGATTATGGTGAGGTCATTAATAATGATCTGACCATCATCACAAAAACATGGAAAATGATATATCTCTTTCATTAACTTAGTGACTATGGAAAAATTCCAATCAAACATAGAAAATGACATAATATAACATAACCAAATGAATACACATAAGAAATATACCAAATTCAAGAAAAGAGACCATCTTTGCAAATCAATTCTATTTTTAAATAAAAATTAGTAGTCAAACTAATCACTTCCATATATTTTATAGGACCCGCATGTATTGCATAAATCTCCATCATTTAACCCCACTCAATCTATCTCTTATTTCTCGTTGGGACTCATTAAAATGAGTTTGTAAACGGGCAATTAATCACCTAAATTCTAACATCCTTCTCTAAAATAAGCATACAATATTTTTAGCTCTTCAAAACTAATGGTAACTATACATTCAAATATCCTAATTAAGTTAAACTCATATAGAAGATCTTCAGTTAACTATAATGGTCAACTTGCATTATGTGCCTCAATAAATTGATACCACTGCAGTCGGCATCTACAAAAGCAAAAGAAATTATGTCCTATGCATTATCATTGTGGAAAATAACTTAAATTAGACACAAAAAAAAAATAATAATAATAATAACAGCTTACCTCAATTGCATTGGCACATGCATGCCACATCATCGTGTACCTCCTAATCCAAGTTCTAACTCCAG
>CAVNYN010288016.1:0-18578 GCA_963692815.1 Nyctanthes arbor-tristis | reverse complement strand
ACTCACAATATTGTCAAGCAATCGCATAGAACAAGTAAGAAGTTAATAGTTGAAGAGTTAGAGTCGTCTTTCTATACCTAATTTGAATTCAAGCAATCGTAAGAACTAAGAAGTTGAATCGAATGTAAGAATTTGAACACGTCTTGAATCTGAATCCAAATTGATTTAATTCACGTATTGAGCCAAATTTTACGTTTTTAATTCATGTCTTGCGCCAAAATTTGCTTTTTTTTTCCCACAAAAATTAGTTGGTTGGTCTTGGGCCGGAATTTGCATCCCCCCTCCCCAAAAAATTAGGTGGGCTAGCCAGTGGGCTAGATCCGCCCGGGCATGTAATTCTATTTAAATTAATATGCTCAGCGTAATTGGGCTGCTGCTCTTTAATTTTTCTGAACCTTGTTTAGTGTATACATTTTTTTGTCTACTGTAACGGAAAAATTGGGGGTAAAAAGAAACTTTTCAATTTTTATATAACTCCATTGATGGAAACCCTTTAAGAAACTTTTCATTGTTATGCTCTCTATTTATTGTGAGTTTGGAAATCTTCAAATATAAGACTATTTTTGGGTATGTAGATATATTAAATTATATTAAATGATCAAAATACCCTTTAAATTTTGTCTCTTTAGGTGTTCAACCGTTATTTAACTGTAAAACTGACACTAAGGACCTTTTACACAAGAAAAATATTATGTTAAGGGTGACCAATGCAAAAAATTTATATATAGAGACGTTTTGTACAATAGATGTCAAATGTGGAGGTGTTTAGTGCCAATTAGCCTAAAAAACTATACGACCAAAGTAGATATAAAAATGAGTTATGCTATTTGGAAATTAGAGCTTGTTTGAAACTCTTTATTTGCTCTTTATTTGTAGAATTTATAAAGAGAAGATGGTAGAATGTGTATTGAGAATGTAAAAAGGTGTGAAATATATGCACTATGGTTGATAACCATTTATAAACACTTCAAATTTATCAACGAATTTAAATTTTAACTTTTAGACACATGACAACACCACATTTAACCACATATTTGATTTGACTTGAACTCTTACATCATTTTAATCATTACCTCCACATGACACAATCAAATCTCGACATCTATACAAATTTAAAATTTAAATCTATTTATAAATCTATCAATTTATAAATGGTTACTAAACAAAGCCGTGGTTATAATTAAACAATTGTCAAATCAAATATCAAATCAGTAGTATGTAAAATTATAAATTGAGAGAATAAAGAGCAAATAAAGCTCATCAAACAAGCTCTATATTAGTGGTTAATAAATAAGTTATGGAATTTAAAAAGAGATACAAAAAATTAAAACATAAAGGAAAAGAAACCGGTGACTCGCTCACCGCCAATGCCAATTACTAAGGTGGTGAAATTATATTACTAGTTAATTAATGAGTTGTGCTATTTGGAGAGGGATACAAAAATTTTAAGTAGGCAAGATCGTATGTTGTCACACGTCACCTGATTTACAAAACATCAAGAGTTTGTGAATTTTTTTTTTTTTTTTTTTTTTTTACCGCAAAAGGATTTGCATTTCATAAGTCTCGGCCAACCGCCGAACCAATGTACATACTTATACCGTCCATCTGTTGACAACAAAACAAAGGGGGAAAAGCAAAATCTTCGACCTTGTGGGCGACCTTATGACCTTCGTGGGGGGTAAAATCGCAAAAGCCACATCCGAATTCATTTAACAACTTCACAAGTACCATAGCAAATTTCAAGCCACTCGAAAGGGCTACACTTGCAACCGCTTCGACACAGGTTGAACCGGCTAAATTTATGCCAAATAATTCCTGACTCTTCCCGTGCCACCTCGTTCCATAGCTCTACCGGAACGCCCAAATGATTCTGCCCCTGCTAGACTTCTAGAGAAGTGTCCAGAGACAGCAAGGAGAAATCTCAGCGTCATAATTCCTTGAAGCTCAGCCAACGCAACGTTACTTATTGACAGACCCCAAACATGAAGAAGTTGGATCCAAAAAGAAACCCAGTTGGGATCTGCTTCTTGCAATTCTCCCATTTCCTGATGTCCGACGAGAGCTAATTTCTGTGTGCAGCGCCGATAGTCCCCAGAAACTACTCGTTGATTGTGCTCCCTACCTTCAACACTAAAACCAACACTGTTCGTAGGCTCGATCTTTCCCGCCCTTACCGCAACCACTGCTCGCCATAGCAGCAAATCTGAAGGTGCGGCCTCTACTCTGTTTCCGTGTGGGGGACTTTGCACAATAGTACTTTAGGTTTGTGAAAATTTTCATATATATATGTGTGTGTGTGTGTGTGTGTGTGTGTGTGTGTGTAAATATTTGCACAATAGTACTTTAGGTTTGTGAAAATTTTCATATATGTGTGTGTGTGTGTGTGTGTGTAAATATTTGCACAATAGTACTTTAGGTTTGTGAAAATTTTCATATGTGTGTGTGTAAATATTTGGTAAAAATAGAATTATTTTTCATTGGTTACCTGATCCTCCCCTTCGTCATATGGCCAATAAGTGATTGCCATGTCGGATAACATTAATCCCGGAAGCATACCATTGGCTTTTATAAATATTAAATAAAACGTGAACCTCAACACACGTAATTACTACCGTTTCTCCTACTGCTTGAGAAGAAAAGACAGGAAGACTGGCGAATAGGTCGTTGCTGCCATGGCTTACGTCGAGAGAGGTGATTTTTATTCATTTATTTTTTGCTAAATCTAAAATTTTTATGAAATTATTTGGAATCCGGTTGTTCATTTAGATCATATCGCCTTAAAAATTTTGCACAAAGTATATTGTTGATCTATCCTTTATTGATCATGTATTTGGCAATCAAGGTATATTTCTATTATAATTGTTCTAGGAGAGAGAGTGGTACCGATAATCCTTTAATTCTCATCACCGTGGTTTCTGTTGATTGTGAAATTTCGATGATGTTTATGATTGTTTTAATTTTTCGAGCTGTGATGTGTTTCTTGAATTCGATTTGATATTTTTCATAATAAGTCTCATTATCATTTAGGGCTATTTTCTAGAGAAAGAGAAACACATGCATATATTAGTACTTTTACATAATTGATATAGGAAACGATTTCTTGACCCCTTGACGCTAGTAAAGTTCGTTCAGATTTTAGGCTCTGTGAAATTTTCATACTGCAATTATTTTTATAGATCTGGGTGGGTTTTTGTTTTGGGGGGGGGGTCTGGGGAATAGATTTTCTGCCATAATGGAATTTGGAGAGCAGTAGGCTGGAGAGGGAAACATATTATTTTTTCTAGTTGAAATCCATAAGGTAGGATAATCTCTAATGGCACCAACATATTGCTTAAAGGACGATCCACTTGGACGATCCACTTGACCTACAAACGGTCTATTTTTACTCATTCTTGTGAATTGATATATTAAACATGGACCATGTAATCTGTAGAAAGAACTGAAAATTTGCCAAAAAGTTGAAGTAATTTTATTCTTTACAGTGAAACGATGATTGAGCATCTAAAAGTTCCTAAATAGCAAAAGATGACTTCTTCTAATATTTTTTTTCCATTTATGAGAAGATTTCTGGTACGTTACCTTTCATTCATTGACATGTGAACTCTAAGCAAATGGGACGTAGAAGTTAATAAAGCAAGCCTAGTTAATTGATTAATATTGAGATCACTAAGTCTACTTGTCTTGTTTTTATTTGCCTACGGAGTCTTTGGCACTCCTAGAAACTAGAGTACTCTTTCTTCATTTATGTGAATTTGTGAGATTATATTTTCAATTAATAAATCTGTCTTTTATCATTCAAATTCTCCTGAATGCTTATTCTTCCTTGGGAACTTTCTCTGTGACTGTGTTTGTGATTCGAACTCTACTGCTTAAATTTTTATATTGGCTTTAGATCATAAAGCCCAGATATGATTTTAAAGAACTTCGGAATTTTTTGGTCATGGTTTTCTTTATGACAGGATAATGCTTTTCTGTTGTCTGGTAAGAGTGCCTAGCTTTGGAGTTGGCACATCCTTTCATTATGAGGAATGGAATGTTTCTTTGATTTACAGAAAACAGAAGGTTTTAATTTAAGGATTTGTTAAAATTGGAATTTAGATTGAGGCATCAAGAGAATTGATATTAGGTTGCCAGTAAATGAAAAATGGGATTGGTCTAGATTCTTTGAACAAGATAGCATTAGGGTTTTCAGCCAGGGAAGGATGTGATCTCGTGGGAAACATTTGCATTGAACATCTTCATTGCAGAAAAAAGATTCACAGATCAGATTTAATTGCATAAATGGTAAAGTATTTTGTTTTTTTTTGGATCTAACAACAATTACAACAGAATGCAACGGCAAAGAATGATTCGTACAGCTGCTCTTAAATTTAATAAGTCTTCTCTTGTTTAAAACTTGAAAAAGGTGATTTTCGGCAAGATCTGAAAAACTTGATCAATTCTTTGCTGGTTCTTGACTTTTTGTCATCACTTGTGTCTCAGCTCCTAACTTGTTTCATTTAGCATGCTACCTTTCTTTCATTGTTTTATCTTCTGGTTCATAATGTATTTTCTATATGTCCGTTGGCAAGCTCAGTTAGAATGAAGGTACGATGAACTTAACTTTATTTTGTTGGATATGTGCTCAAATATCCAAATCAGCTTACATACAAATCAGAAAATGCAGTTCTATTTGTTTTTTATCCAAATGAACTACCGCACCTCTGGGGTATGTTTTCTTTGACATGTACTCCTGCCCATGCTTAGGCAGAGACAGGTAGTATGAGATTCATAGGTAATTCACTCTTGGTCACTATCATCATTTTGTTTCTCTGTATGTTACCTTCATTTTACCTAGATTACAGACAAACTGGTGTGCGATGAGGTGTGAGATGTTATGTAGTCTTGCTATCATCACCCTCTTCAGCCCCCCACCTCCTCACATATTTGTTTTATGTAGTCTTGCTATCATCACCCTCTTCAGCCCCCCACCTCCTCACATATTTGTAAGGTCTCTTTGCTATGTTCACCTTTGGTATGTAAATATGTAATAAAAGATGATAAATGTGAAGAATGAATACATTCCACTTTTATATCTCTTTGTAACCTGAAGGGAAGGAATGTAATAGAGCAGTTTCTAATGTTTTTTAGTTCTTGCTCAAATATGGTTTGAGGGCTGGAGCCTGAAAGAGAGAGTATTTTTGTGATTATAATGATAAAACCCGCATGGCTCAAAAGCCACCACTATTCGAATAATTAGAAATTCAAGGAGTAGATTTTTGAAATCCTGTTGCCCTGGGATGTGTCTGCTAGAAGAAGATGTGCATCGGGGCTTGGGCTAACAGCAGTTGAAATAGATTTCTTGTTCTATAGTGCTTTATGTTAGAGCAGGTTTATTAAAGGTTGATTTCTTGGAGAATTTGTAAATTCCCTTTTTTTTTTTTATGGGTGATTAATATCAGGTTGGTACTTGGTATTGAAGTTTGATATGTTTGGTTTTAGATAAAGCTCCCAAGAACAAAGGAACTGAAGTATATATTGAATGAGTATATTTGGACATGATATCGATAATTCAACTTTGGAATAAGATTGAAATACAATTATATTCACTGTCTCTGTTTGTCATCTTATTTCTCCAGGTGTTGTCAAATCTAAGAAATCAATATGGCGATTACGGACAATCACAGATTTCTTTTGGGCCATTATAAATTTCATTGGCGTTTTCTTCACAACAATGTTTTCGGTAATCCTGAGCGCTTGTAGTTCTTAATTTCCGCCAATATGTGGATTGCATGCTCATCTTTTATATTTTCTTCTGCAGATGGAAAAATCTAATGCTTACCGGAAAGGATCAGGTGCCAGCAAGAAATGGGATGGTGGCGGTCCAGGAGGTCCTGGAAGTGGTCCATATGGTGGTGGTCCACGAGGGCCACCCCGTGGGTTGGACAATGTTCGGGGAATTGACCACAGTAAGTCCTGTCTTCACTCCTTATGGAACTGTATGATGTCTAAGGAGATCCTCAAATTTCGAACCCCGACCTTTCTAAAGGAAGTGTCTGTCTCTTTTGCATTTTCGTTTAATGAATCTTTTGAATTCTCAATCCTCAGGTTCTCTTCCTGCATGTGGCTCTTGCTGTGGTTAACGTGCTGAAGATGGCAGAAATATTGCATCCTGTTTGGAATAATCTTCTGAAACTCTAGTATTTAACTGTTAAATATATATCTGGTTTACTGTGTAACAAGTCTTGTTTCGCTGAAAACATACCATACTTTTCTAAGCTTGTGGGGGACCATATTTTCTTATATTAATAGGTCCAAGAATTGTTGTCCGGTTTTAATTGAAAATTGTTATAAGTACTGCTGCTTATGTTAAGTTCACTGAGTTAGGTATGGTTTCATGCCAAACAGTGGACAAATGTTCCATTTTAAAGAATTTGCTTATTGTTATGATGAACAAACAAGAGCCGTGCTATTTGGACACAAGCATACAAAATATTTAACAAAATTGACACAGTAGAATCTTGCTTTTCAACATTTTACATGGGTCGTATGTGAATTTTTCTAAGGAGAGTAGGGGAGAGGCCTCCTCTATACATGGCCCTCTGTAAGAGAGAGGCCCCCTCTTCATAGCCGGATTGGTCATATGTCATGTTGTCAAGTTTTTTGTCCAAATAGAATTACTCAACGAATTATGATAGGTGGAATGAATGGTGAAGGTTGGACGAGTTTTTGAAATGTTTAGTGGTAATTGTAAAATCAAGAGTGTGTACAACTATAATGTTAATATAAATTTGAAAATAAAATCAAGAATTATTTATTAGACAATGAGAAGTGATGCATGTATCCTTATTTATTATTATACAACTTACGCGTGCAGCAAAAATTTATGAGTTCCTACACAATTGTGAAGATGCAACATTTCATAAAACAATGTCACGTTTATAAGTTGTAAAAATAGTAGTACATGAAAAACATACAATTTAATGTAATTCGATCAATTACAATAATCACCGAATCAGCAATTATTATAAAAGATAAAGAATTGGTTTCTCAAAGGAATGCCTATACAAAACATTTTAAAGTTTAGTTTTTCCAGAGTTTTGCCATTGTCATCTCAAGAAGTTCCCCAGTGCAATGCTCTCTTTATTAATGTCACCTGCAACCCTAACGATTTGCATTAAATAATACTGTAGAAAATTGTGGAAAAAAAAAGTTGCAAAAATATTATAAAATAGAAAATTTGAGACATGATTATTATATTTAAGGAATTAATGGCGTGAGTTGTTCTTCAAACACCCCACCCCATCCCCCCCCCCCCCCAAAAAAAAAAAAGAAAAAGAAAAATGAAAAAAAATGTTGTGATCAGAGTTTCTGGATACTAATCAACTAGTTGGCCAGTAAGCGAATGCCAAGTGGCGTAGAATCTAACCGCACAAGAATAGCCCTACATGCAAAATGGGTACCATATACAAAATCATATGCTCTTCATCCCCCCAAAAGTTGTCAATGATGAGGGAATCTAGCATGACTTAGCTGGAAATGACAGACTAAAATAGTGAACCAGCCAATGCCTTAGTAAAGATATTTGGAAGTTGATGCTTTGAAGGAACATGCTTAGGCAAAATGAACCCTTTTTAAATTTGTTCCTCAATAAGTGACAGTCAATTTCTTATTGTTACGTTCTTTCATGGAATTGTCTAGTTGTCACACCAAAGTGTAAGGGTCACTAGATGAATATGTAAGCTTTGCAACATGTAGGAAATTAAGTGTAAATGTTATATTTCTAACCACATTAATTCACATTTCTTAATTCACAAGATTAATTAATATGAGCATACTTTTATCGGATTAAGGTAGTTTGTCATTTTTGTCCTTGCTATATAAAATTTTACCATTTTAGAAAGTTTCGCTTTATAATGAAAATTAAATTAATTATTCACACCACGAATATTATTCGGCATACTACATTAGAATTATTTTAAAGGTCCTCATTATTTACTTTTTTTTTAAATGCATCCTTAATTTTTCCCTCTTCAATTTTTATCGTTAATCTTCCACTAATTGAAAATATTGGTTATATAAATATTTTTTTCTCTAAAGATTTTCTACATTTAGACGTCAAATTACATATTTATCCACATTAATTTTAAATGATGCAAAACATAACGAATAGGAAGCATGTATAATATAATTTAGATATAAACTATCATTATGTGCCCAGGAAGTTAATTGTTAAAAATTAATTATAGAAAATGGGACAAAAAACTTAAGGGCATATAAGAATTATTTTAGATTGTCATGCGTCTAAAATATGTAGTTGGAAGTAGAAAACGCAGTGGTAATAATATAATTATTAATCTCCATCTAAGACTATATATATGATACTATATAGTAGAATATGATTATGTGACGTGTATCGAGACATACCACATGGAAAACTATAATCATGCAGCGTGCCCAGATACGCACGAAATAGCCATAGGCCTGGGCTATGGGGGGCATTTTAGTAATTATGTTTTGATTTAAATTTAAATTTGATAATTGACCCACCAGTAATGACATACAAATAAATAAATAAATACATATGGTCCCGGTGAAAACACAAGTGCAAAAATGTATAAATTGAAAGAAACCCATACACCTTGTAATGGATTCATGCCATTAATGGAAATGAAAGTTTTTGGGTGCCAAAAAAAAAAAAAAAAAAAGAAAGGAACCCGAACAATTTGTATTCGTACAGAATGCAACCAGTGATATGTCAAGAGTGCAAATTCTGCGAACACGGGTTCTTTTCTCCCCTTCTTTTTCCATCGATTTAAATTCTCTTATTTTCAATTCAGTTACCAGCAAAAATGGCTTCGATTTTGACATCTTCTGCATCTGATCCCATCGACGCAGTGATATTCGTCGGAATCAGCTTAGTTCTGGGAATTGCATGTCGCCACGCGTTAAGGGGAACTCGTATCCCCTGCACTGTTGCTCTGCTGATGATCGGAATTGGCCTTGGTGCTTTAGGTATGCATTGTAACAATACCTCATTCCGTTACTAATTTTCATCTATAACTGAGATATCCGATAGTTGTATTTTTTGTGTGTGTATTTTTCTTTCTCTTGAATGATATTTGCTTTCTTGATGTATTCAATGAAGAATATGGAATGAAGCACCGGTTGGGAATGATTGGTGATAGCATTCGTATCTGTAGGTCTGATTTCTATTTGATTGAATAGTTTTCACTAATTGGAACTAGTTTCCAGTCTACAACTTGGTTTATCTCTCCAAGTGATAATATCTCTACATAAATCATTGACATTTGTTCGTTTGAAGGGGCGAGTATCAATCCTGACCTTCTCTTGGCTGTGTTCCTCCCTGCCCTTCTTTTCGAGGGTTCATTTTCAATGGAATTCCATCAGATAAAGGTAATTGGATTTTCTTTTTGATTTCTAATTTTTATATTTTTCCTTCAAAGAGTTGGAAAGTACAAGAGAGAGGCAATTGATTCTAGAACTAGAACGAAAACGATGGAGCTCTCCGGAGGAAGAAATTTTGCAAGTTGGTTTTTTGTGGTCAAAACTCGAAACAACAAAATGGGACTGTTGATTAATACAAGTCCAGGCTGGTAACCATAAGTTTCACTTAAAGGTATGGGATTGATTGTCAATAAGTACTTACATCAGTTGCAAATCTGTTTTAGCCGATCAAGATTGACCAGTACATCTTCAAGCATACCTCTGTCGATGAATACATGGGTTAAAGGGCTGTCCTTAAAGCTACCTTTTTGTTTCAAAAGGTTTATGGAATGAGGAATTTTGCAATATAAGAAGCTTCATATATTGAGTCAAATTGATCTTGCTACATTCTAAGTGGATTTTGAGAGAGATAAATTCCTCTAATTGTTATTGAGTCAAATTTATCATATATTTTTTTCCTCATACGTTTTAGAAAATAATTTATAGGTTAATGATGGTGGTGCATATAGTTACCATATTACCGCTTTACGCATGGGCTGTTAGTGCTTTATATGGTGTCCAAACTGAGAACATGAAACATTCATGTAATCGTTAAGCTAATTCATGAATCCAGCTTCATGATGTGGGACAATTAAAAAGCTAGCAATGACACCTCTAACAGTTGGATTTTGATGAGTCATGTGCAATTTTGTATGATCATATTCATATGGTGTATCATGGCTTGGTTTGATTCGGAAATTCTAGGAGAGATTTTCCCTCTCTTTTGATTGGGGTTAAAATCCTATTCTAAACTGGTTTTGAGATCCATATTTTAGGTGATTTGAGAATTTTTATGTCAGGAACTACAGTTTTCCAAGGCAGGAAACATTAGACCTGAAAATGGTTCTAACAGTGATGAAAAAGAGAAAATGTAGTTAATGGGGATCAGTGAGAAAGGACAAAAAGAGAGAGGTTGACAAGGACACTTAGCACTGTGCTGGTGAAATCACACTAATTACATGGATCAAAATTATGAAGCTGTCTTGACTCTAGAAGCACAGAACAGAAGTGGACATAGACCAATGTATAAATAGCATGTAACCATATAAAACTATTATATACAAGTCACTCTTAATAAAAGCCTGTGTGATTCTCCACTCTTTTCATCCACCTTCTGTTAACTTAATTTTCTCTTCTTATCAGCATGTCACTTATCAATTGTCCGATATCAAATTGAAATTTCCTTCTAACTTGATTTTGTCCATAGGAAACTCCTGGGGTTATCTCTTTCTCCTCTATGTGTTTGTCCAAGTTTCTCGGTTGGTTGCGGTTGAAGTATTATTTCCATTTCTGCAATATTTTGGCTATGGGATGGATTGGAAAGAAGCTATGATTATAGTGTGGTCTGGTCTTCGAGGGCCTGTGGCATTGTCACTCTCACTCTCAGTTAAGGCAAGTTGTGCTAGTATTTTTTTTATAGTTATTCTTGCCTTCTCTGAACAAAGTAGGAGGGCATTTCTCAATTATCCTTTTTTTTTATTCTGTGAGGACTACAATTTGATGATTAATTGATTTTTTAAATTCTTGGCTGGAAGTAGAAATTCATGAGAACATATATTGTAGAGAGCTAGAAGTCCTCTAATGCCACTTTTTAACTGGCAAGAGAACTTGTCAATTATAAGAACAAATTGTGGCATGAGTGCTTTCAACAACACCTATTAACTTTGCTCACAGCAGGCCAAACAGATAACAGTCGGGAAATGTTAGTTTTTCAGGATTCTTGAATGCCCCACGACTTTCCTCAGCTTGATCAGCTTCTATTCAGATTTTTATCATCCATGTGTTATTTACAAATGCCATCTTGGATTTATGGGATGGAGTCCCTGAATGGTAAAAGTCTGAGCGCATCTTTCCTTGTTTTTTCTCTACTTCTTTGATGTCTGTCATTTGCTTGAAAACGGGACTACAAATTGAAAGCAGTAGATTTAAGATTTACTGAAGGTACCAGAAAACTTGCTCTATGGGTAATGAAGTGAAATTTTGATTAAAGTTGACTATCCGATAGTGGTATTTGAGCCCTGTTCTTTTGAACCCAATTTGGAAATCATTACGTATAGTGATCGAGACATCTATCACTGTACATGTTTTCTCCCCGGGGAAGGAAAAAATAAAAAATTGCAGCAATGAAGCTAATGGAAATTTCCGCTTTTCTATTACTCATTTCTACCTTTTTCATTTCTGGTTTGAAACAAAAAACACAAATATAGTGGGCCAATTTTATTCATGTTGGACTATGGTATCTGAAGGTTAATTAAAATCACAGAATCGTTCTCTACCATCTTTATGCAATTTTTGTAACTTGGTGTTATTTTCTGTAACTCAGTCTTTGTTTGTTGTTTCAGCGGTCCAATGACAACTCATCATCTATTAGTTCAGACACTGGGACTTTGGTGCGTAATGTGAATATCCTTTTAAAATAATGAAATATTAGATTAGAGATTGAGAAATGTGACTTTACCTGAAGTTATTTCATTTTAAGACCCTTTTCTCGGGGCACGATAATCATACTGGCCATCCACTTTTTCAGTTTGTCTTCTTAACTGGTGGAATCGTATTCCTTACAATGATCGTAAATGCATCAACAACACAATTTGTCTTACGCCTTCTTAATATGGGCAAGCCAACGGTGGCCAAGGTAACACTGTTGTTCTCTTGATGCTTTTTTTTTTACTCACAAGTTTCATTATTATAGTTCTTGTCCAAAAATTATTTAAACTTCTACATAGTTAAACTTCTACGTCGTTTACTTTGGAAAGCTTCTGTACACTCCTCTCTCTGATTGTCAATTCATCTCAATCTTCGTCATTCTAAACAAACTTCTAATCTGGTGTCCACTTAATCATGGTTGCGTAATATAGCAGCAGAATACATTATCATATGCTCCATGCATGTCTTTATGCATTATATCACCAGGATATAATGTTTCATAGAGATTCTATCATTCGTTTGGGAGTATCTTCTCTAGCTCTCTGCAAAAATGCTCTGTGAAGCAGATCTAAAGATAACCATAGGCATCAAGCCATCTTGATCTTGTATGGGGTTTTTTTACCATATCGGATTGAACAACATCAAAAACAGAAGATTCAGCTTCTTTAGCAAAGTGTTCTAATCTGGACCATTAAATTAAAAACAAAAGAATTCCTTAACGTATTGAAGTTGGACTGTAAAAAGGGTCAGATTTATTTATTTTAATTGTCTTTGACAGTACCTAACCAACATTTACCAAGAGAATATTTAAAAATTTCCTTGCCAATACTCTAGTTCCTTTCCTGTTCCCAGCTTCAAAGTGTGAAACCCTTTGTCCTACATTACCAGTGATCATTATCATTAGCCTTCTTCATCTTTTGCTATTCCCTTGGACTTCAATATCTACTGGCCCTGATTTTTGCTGAAACTTATGGATCTTCTCCATCTTCCAATATGACATATTCCAGATTAGCTATTAACGTCATCACATCTTGGCCTAGCCTCGATAACCTTTTTATGGCTTTCAGTTGCGGTAGAAGCTGATGCTTCAAAAAGGGATGTGTTTTGTTTGGAAAAGCTTCGTATAGGTGTTTAAACGTACCATATTATAGTCATTGTAACTTCGAGTTACTGGCATTGTTCTGAATTTATCCGGAAGAGGCTTCCTTACGTCACTAATGTCCTTGAAATTTTGTTCGGTAAGGTAAAATTTGCTGGACATAAGAGTATCGCCAATGCAACAATGTGCACCATGC
Organism: Nyctanthes arbor-tristis; assembly: GCA_963692815.1. Taxonomy (NCBI): domain Eukaryota; kingdom Viridiplantae; phylum Streptophyta; class Magnoliopsida; order Lamiales; family Oleaceae; genus Nyctanthes; species Nyctanthes arbor-tristis. The sequence goes on along the minus strand of CAVNYN010288016.1, from coordinate 5,370 downwards.
ATATGTGGCAAAAGACATTGATATTAAACCAAAAAATATCTCCAATATGACAATGTTCATGGTGTACACGTGACAAATTATTGTTGGATTTTTCACAGGGAAAAAAAAGGGAAGAAAGAAAGAAAGAGAAACATAGTGATTGGAGAGGAAGTTTTAATTAATTGTAGAAGGTGTCAAAGACAATCTCTAAAGTTAGACATTATGCCATGTAAGCACTTTTTTTCCCATTTGTCAAGAATTCCTCTGTTGACAATGTCGCATTGGAGAAACTCTAATGCTTCACTCCAGAATATTCTGAATGAATCACCAACATTTACCACTCTATACTGGCAGGGCAATTGCCTATTAGCTTTATTTCAACCTGAACATCTGCAAAAACAATGCTGAAAGTACCATGACTTACAACGTATATACTCTGTATCCAGAGTTTACCATTGTAGTTCACTGATGCATAGGACTTCTTGTGAATTCAATTACTGGCATATTGACGTTTACTACCTAAAATATTAGGCATTTTTTAATTTCAACCGGTGTCTTTAGTTGTGCATTACACATCCATTATGGACTATATATGCAAGCATGCATACCCTCGAAGGCTTTTTAGCTTCCTATTTATATTTTGAAATGTAAATGAAATAAGTGGATATTAGTCGCGAAGAAGCACATAGTATTTGTGTATCCTGATAAATATGTGCATGAAAAATTGTGTGAGCAATTTCTATTTTGAAGTGGAAACAGAAAGCTAACACGTTTTTCTTTTTTATTTTTATTTTTTTTTTTTGTGGGTGTTGTTTTGGGGGGGTGTTTACAGTCCCAAGCAAGGAAAAGAATGTTATTTGTATGTAATAAATAATTATGTGTGCATGTGAATTACAGAAATAAAAATGCATGCATACGGTATGATTTTTGTTTGGACTTAGAGCATGAGGTTGGATCATTAGTCCGATCAGGATATTTTATTTTCCACAAGTACATTGTGGATTATTCTATTAGAATGCCTCCTAAGATGGATAAGGTGTCATGCACTGATAATAAGTCACACATGAAAGAGCCGAAGTAGAACATAGATTTAGGTTTTATGAACTTGTGGTAATGCCATGTTATCAGCTAGTTGTAGTATTATGTATGAATGAGTGCCTCCTATGTGTAATGTGAGACAAACTGTTTTTGGGTGTTGCATGCCAACAATTACATATTTGCATGTTTCTTGTCTTTCTTGGGCAGACTCGCATATTGAACAACACAAAATATGAAATGATGAACAAAGCATTAGAGGCATTCAGTGATCTTGGAGATGATGGGGAACTGGGACGTGCTGACTGGCCTACCGTTAAGAGATATATAACGTGTTTGAATGATCTAGATGGTGAACTCATCCACTCCCATTCTCTATCTGAAAACCATGACAATCTTGACCCTATGAATCTAAAAGATGTTTGGGTACGCTTCTTAAATGGTAGTTGTTCCTTTTACTTAATTCTTCAACTATCCTTTTCTTTGCAGTCTTCTGTAATTGAATTTGCAACATTCTTGTTAAACCAGAGTAATCTTCTTTTGGTTGCAACTACTGTAGCTTTGCTGGTTAAGCTTTTGTCTAAATGAGGCGCCATCTAAGTAATAATCAAATGTTATCTTTTTTATGTATTTGTGGAATCTAGTAATAATTAAGTAAATCTGATATATATACACATAAAGGGGTGTTTGATTCTCATTTCCTTTTCTCATTATAATTTTGCATACTTATTATGACAACTACTCAATTGTAACCACACATTTCAAAACACATAAAATTTCCACTGGTCATTTTACCTCATTATAATTCAAAATTATAATGAGAATTAAACACCCACTATATCCATCCATTTCATTTGGTCAGAAATACTTTAGTACGGTAGGTCATAAAGAATGGTACTTTAGAAACTTGACAAAGACACTTTTTTCTCCAAATCCAATATATCAACCTCAATCAAATTTAGTATCTTTGTGTGCCTTCTTACTTCCATTTTTGTCATTCAGTGTAATTTTTCTTGACGTGCATACGAACTAACTCTGTGTGGAATTGATTTTTAGAGAATTGCTCCCCCTCACTTTTCCCAAAAACTTGGTAGTTAGGAACTAATGGAGAAGTAATGGGGAAATATGAAATATTAACCTCTTAAAGAATGAGTAGTTGATAAAGATTGTGGGTACGTGGCTTTTCACTTAGCCAACGACAAGAATTATTGGGGAGAAAAGGAGAAGGAAATTGAACATTATAATACATTATTGATCACAAGAACAAAATGGATATAGTTGATCTTCAGAGATAAGATGGTAGAGTGTGGAAAGAATTCACCCTGTACGATTATTGGAGCTCTAGTTAGTTTTACTTTATAGTAAAAGGAGATCCAGCCACTCCTGGTTTCTCAAGCAGCATTATGAAAATCTACTTCAGTGCTCCATTTGTAGTTCGACCTGGATAATGTCTTTATCAGCTTGTGAATGCCAATTTTTCTAATCTCTTTTTCATGTTATGAGATTATACTCATGGTATTTATATATTCTAGTGCAATGAAGACCACGGAAAGGTCTATAACGAACTATCTCTAGACCATTTGGCTATGAACTGCTGGCACATGAACTTAATTCTCTGGCCCTGAAATATTCTGATTATAGGTGTTCAGGCATCTTACCAGGGCATGCTTGATGGGGGAAGAACTGCACAAATTACCGCGGATCTACTAAAATCCATTGATGAGGCAATTGACCTCACATCTCATGAGCCTTTGTGCGACTGGAAAGGTTTAAAGTCATACATAAACTTGCCAAGTTATTACAAATTTCTTCAATCAAGCATTGTCCCAAGAAGGATTTTTAAACAATTCGTTGTTGAGAGAATGCAAGCTGCATGTTATATTTCTGATGCCTTTCTCCGTGCACATAGAATTGCTCGACAGCAACTACGCAATTTTATTGGTACGAATTTTATGGAGATTCTTAGTATTGTAATCTTCTATTGATTTCTGTTATTTCAAATTGCAGAAGTTGTCTCTTGTCTCTTCCTCTTTCATTTCTATCTCCTAGTTCTTGTTTTAGCTACAGGTCATAGGTTTCTTGTATATGACAACTTCTTCTACTTAAATATAATTAAAGTTTTCAAAAATTGTCTGTTTCAGATTTCATTGTAATTTAAACCAGTCACAAAGTTTGTTTTGACGGTTTTTGGTGCTGTCTATCTTTGCTTTAATCTGGTAATAAAGCTTCCTTAAGTGGATTTTTCTATTGATCCAAACCCTGCCTCCAACTTATTTTCAAGATGATCCCTTTTGTGTCCATTTGCTAAGACATTCTTTTGTTTAAATATTGTTTTAAGTGCACTTTAGACAATTTTCTTGTCTATAATTTTGAGTCCATGGATTAGTCTACAATTCATGGTTCAAGCCATGTAATATATCCATTTGCAGTTTAGTTACTTTTTTCTTTTCATTCTAAAAATTCATGACCTCTTTTGAACAATAATTCTCATGCTATTGAGAAAGAAATTTACCTCTTGTTTTTTGGATAAAAATTATAAGTGCTATCATTTCAACCATCTCTTCTAAAATCTTAGAGCTTGCTCTAGGGAAGCTTTATCTAAAATCAAAAGTTGGTTAACAAGTCAAACTTTAACATCAACCACATATTCTCTATAAATAACAAATTTTGCCTTTCCCAGTGATTTTTTTGCATCCCCCACAGCACATTCTCCCAAAAATCAATTTTAGATAAAGCTCCCAGAACAAACTCTTAAGCTATTAGAGACATGAATACGTTCGGGTCAGGCTGATTAAAAAACTCTAAAAACTTCTGCATTAATATAGTACATTTTTTTATATTTTTCATAAATTCATTTTTTATGTTTGATTTTCTAATTTTGTAGGTGAAAGTTATCTAATTAGAGGAGGCTTACAAATGTTAAGCAAAGAAAAATGCATAAAGCTGATACTGAAACATATTTGACATTTGGAAATTTTTGTCATTTCTTACCATCCGCGTGAGTATTTGTGACTGAGTTTTCTTAAAAAACTTGACAACTATAGACACAAACAATATTGTGGTTTATAACTGGGCTGATAACAATGTTCTATACTGCTTGAAACGAAACAAGAAAACAGAAGAAATAGATCTTATTCTCTGTTTTTCCTTCAAAGATAAAACATCTTTTCTATTGATAAATATTATTGTACTAGCGTAATCTTTGACTAGTTGGAGAAACGGACTGGTGCAAGCATAAATAAATGCAACTCAAAATGGGTAGAGGTTGTACATGTATATTTACTGTAAGGCAGAAGCATTTAATAATCATAGGAAATAGCAGGCCTTCTGTATACTTTCCTTGTAAAGAAAGTATGTTTCTGTTGCTTTCGTTTCATTAAGTATATGAAAGCAAATTCCTGGCTTAACTGATTAAGAGCTTTATGACAAGTCATTTTTGTTGGTTATACATGAACACAAGTTTTTTATAACCATCCCTAACCTTTAATTTTTCTTTATTTTAATACTTTATCTTTTGTCATATGATTACTGCAGCCATTGTCTAGATACCAAATATCCCACCTTTCTTCTGCAGCAACTTTGCAGGTGATATAAAAAGGAATTCCTTCTCAACCTTTTTTCTTCTAAAAAATTAGCTTGATGATTTTGAAACACAGTTTTTTCTTCATGTCCAAAATTTTTACAATTTCTAAACTGTGTTTTATGGTTTTTACCTTTAAACCAACAATAGTTCCCCAAATGGCTTCTTCTTTTGCAGATAATTCTGCAGATGTTCATTTTTCTATATCTTTAGACTCCTTGATAGCTGTAATTGGATCATTTTTTTTTTTTGTGTTTTTTGTGCATGTAATTAGTATTCTCCCCATAATTTTGTTTTTAAAAATTTATTCTCCATAAGCTCTTGTTTGACTTACTACTTCATCAACTGTATAATAATAATACTATTTTGCAGTCTCAAAATCTTTCATTTTTAGATTTTCAAACTTTCATCTCATAGTTTGAAGTTTGCCGGTATGTGCATTATGTCTTCCTTTTGAACTCCTCTTGCAATTTATCCCAAAGCTGCTTTTGCAGCTTCGCTTCCCATAATTCTAGGAAAATATTCGTCGCAAACTCATTTGAAGAGGAAGGAGTGTTGGAGCATCCTTTTGATGATTTTTATTGAACTCCTTTTGTGCCGTAGATAAGGAGGAAATGTTGGCTGGGATAGTATACCTAGTACTAACAATACCCCTCAAATTTTGGGCGCTAAATTTGATCTTCATTTTGATACACCAATAGTCATAATTATCTCTTTGGAAGGTTGGAATTGGAATTGATTTACGGAATGTGTCAGCCATAGTCTAGTTTTACATC
>CAVNYN010288015.1:0-20983 GCA_963692815.1 Nyctanthes arbor-tristis | reverse complement strand
CTGATAATTCTCTAAAGTGATGGAATTGATTGTCCGTTGTCAGTTTCCAAAGTGTCAATTTCAATAATTTATGGCAAAATAGTTGAGTCTTTAGTGTAAGAAATATCATTTTTATGTGGGTTGAACAAGTGGCATGGTAGTCAAAACTTCACATTCAAAGCGAAATGATTCAAACTACACCCGCCCCTTCTTATCTCCCCTTGTATAAATTAAAAAAGAAAAATGAGAAATATCATTTTTATCCTAAGTCTTTAACTCAAATTTACAAATTATATATGACATTCAAACTCTTTTACGGTTTTATCTCAACTCTACTTATTTTAAAACTTTAGATTTATAGGGGACAAATAGACTCTTGAACACAATTGATAATGTTAACATGTCGACAATTATCATAAAATTAGTTGGTGAAACCCGACCAGCTAAGATTTACTTTAGGAGTTATAGGGGGAACAAACAATCTAGAATGCACTCAAATAATATGATTACAACATTAATTAGTTGGGGAGACCTAAAGTAAAGATTTGTCGTTAGAGGCACTATTGTCTTCAATTCTGCGCCTATGGAATGCTTATCTATCATATCTTGAACTGATGAGAGTGGCCTCTCAATCCACAGGTGAAGGGCAAGAGCCATGGATTCAAGAACATGCTGATCTTCTTCATGTCTATTTAGGAGGAGATAGTGCTGGTGGTAATCTAGCACACAACACTGCCATGAGATTTGGTCAAGAAAAGTTGGAAGGGATTAATATTGATGGGATTTTTCTCCACTGTCCATATTTTTGGGGAAAAGATGCAATTGGGGATGAATCGAAAGCATTAGCTAAAGGTTATAAATAATGTATTCTTCGATAATGTCTAAGATTATGTATTTAAACATCCTTGTATGTTTCTTTTGTCATGGGATAATGTGATATACTGTAGTTTGAGCCTAGTTATTTTCCATTGTTGAATGTGGATGTGGGCACTAGTAGTTCATTGTAATAATAATATAATATTAAACAACTAAGGTGATATATTTAATAACTGTAAGCATATATTAGAAAATATAATACTCCTTCAGTCCAAAAAAAATAATCTACTTGTTATATCAAGCATTTATTTAATTTTTCATTTTCATATGCGCCTCTAGTTAATCCTTGTTATTCGACTACCTATGTATTGAAATCATTTCAAAAAATTAATGAGACATAACAAATATGTGGAAAAATAAAGTAAAATTTAATGTTTTAACTATATTAAATATCGTTCTTTAATTTATGTGAAAATAACCATTGGACAATTTTTATATCACAGAGCGAGTATTACATTGAACTTTTCTAATAATATTAATTAATTAAGTTTCCGTAATTTTTGTGAAAAAAATAAAGAGGAATATTTTAAATATTTTAAATAGATAAACTTGACCTATTTGAAGTTTCCGTTGTCTAATGTTGATACGGGCACTACTCCATTGAATTAATATGGTGTCAAAAATAATTTTCCTTTTAGAATATGATTTTTGAGCTTCTATTAAAATTGAAAGTACATGTCTAATTCTGACACAATTACATAATTCATTTCAGAGACCAGTGAAAATACTGCCCTTTTAATTAATTTAATTATTTGTATTAAAATTAAGGGTCCATTTGAAAATCATTTATAATTGAAATTTATCATAATTTGTTATAATGGATAATTTGCCAAAATGATGGACCCATTACATTACATCAATATTATACTATAAAAGGTGGAACAATATAAAAATATCACGTGTCCGTTTATAACAAATTACTAATATTCTGCAAACGGTTGCCAAATGTCACGTGAAATATTAAAGTCATGCGAGTTAATTTTTTAACGATCATGAGGGAGAAATTTGTTTAAAAGTTGGCATTTGTTAATAGGTTGAGCTAATAAGTCACATAGAAGTCATTGCGAGTTTTTTGAGGATCAAATTAATAGACGGGATAAGAAGAAAAATAAAATGATGTAATACTGATGTCAGGCAATTACATGCCTTGCTAAGTTGGCAAGACTGGGAGTCTGAGACTCATGCTCGTCATGGGGCAAGCAAGATACAATAGTGCACGCTCAAATACCTTCGTCCATCATCATCAACCTCATCATCATTATTTTTTATTATTTCTCCTTTTAACCCTTGAACTTGAATGACGTGAGACGTGTTTTCTTTTTTCGGTCTTTTTTTTTTTTTTGGAACCTAATGATATGAGATGCTAGCGTAATAATATATTTGTAACAATGATACGGTTTATTTTATTAGTTTGAGTGCTACACTTATTATCTTGTTAGTTTTTCAAGTACTTTACCTATATCTTCTTTCAGTTGGTTAATTTCCGTAAGAGAATGATATTGTGGATTCTAAGTCTTTTGAATAAACCAAGTATTATCATTAAACAAAATTATAAATTGTTGTTAGTATCAAGAAGATATATAAAATAGTACATTTATTTATTTTTTGAAATAGCACATTTGAAATTTGGTAATTGAAAGGAAAATGCCTACCTAACACAATGAGAATGTCAGATTCACAAGCATGGCAGCACTTATGTACAACCATCCTTCCTTCTAAATAAAGATGGATTGTTATGTGTAAATGTTCGTGCTTTCATTGACACTCTAAATTTTAGTGTTTCTATCCTTTTTAAATAAACCATTAATGTTTATCACATGAGTATAGGGTATATTAATATACTTTTATTTTTACTTTTGCAACCATATTAATAGACTTTTTTTTTTTTTTTTTGGAGCTTATATTAATATATGCTTTTATTAGAGTATATGATAAAATTTTTGATAACTAATTTAAATATATACAAGCATTCGTAAACACAAGGGTTATCTCTTAAACTTTTTTCAATGGTATATTTTGAATTTTGCCTTCATAACTGGCTATTGGTCTAAAAAACGAGTACGTCTTAATCATTTGTTATGGAGTCAGAGTGGGCTCTTATTTATGGAGCCTGCTCTAACTCCATAGAAAAAGTGATATTTCTTATGAGTCGTGCTATTTGAATAGAATGTATATATAAAAGGATTAATTTCACAAATTGTCCGAACCTTTGGGTTAAGAACCGGTCTCGTCTTGAACCTTTTTTAAGACACCCTACAGCCCCAACCTATCAAAAATACACACAAATCGTCCATATTTCTACTGTTCCGCCAAATTTTTATCAAAATAACGATTATATCCCCATAAACATTTTAAGCTTTTTTTAAAAATGTTTAAAAATAATAAAAAACTAAAAAACCATTCCATTCCATCCCCACCTCACGTTTCCCTCCAAAATGGGGGTAAATCCCCCTCGTTTTGCTGCTGGAAATGACAGCAAAAGGGGGATTCACCCCCCATTTCTGCCGAAAATGGCAGCCAAATCCGGCAGCATTTGGCAGCACAAATGGAGGGTGAATCCCCCCCCCATTTTGCTGCCAAAATGGCAGTAAAACGGGGGAGATTCATCTCCCCTTTTTTGGCAGTCAAAATGGACCATTCCGGCGGCCTGTCGGCGGCAAGGGAGACGTGGGGTGGCGTGGGTGGGTGTGTTTTTTTAGTTTTTTATTATTTTTAAACCTTTTAAAAAAGTTTAAAATGTTTTTGGGGGTATAATCATCATTTTGATAAAAATTTGGCGGAATAGTAGAAATAGAGACGATTTGTGTGCATTTTTAAAAGGTTGGGGCTATGGGGTGTTTCAAAAACGGTTGGGGACGAAATCAGTTCTTAACTCAAAGGTTGGTGACGATTTACGAAATTAACCCTATATAAAATTAGGTACATTTCATACATGGCCTCTAACATTTGCATTTTGTATTAACTGGGTCTCTATTTTTTTCTCAGCACGTTGGATTCCCAAACTTTAATAAATAGGCACATAAGGTCCCTTAATACTATAAAATGGCCTTTATACCATTTACTCCTTAAATAAAAACAAAAAGAATTTTTAAAAAGTAAAAAATAAAAAATAATTTTTTTCCCATCGTAACTAAGTCACTCATTTCTACCCAACCTAACTAGAAATGACAAACTCCGCTAGCAAAAGAGGAAATCACCGTTTTTGTTGTTGACCTTCCCATTACTGTTTGAAATTACAGAAAAAGCAAGGTTTTTCTCCTCCACCCGCTCACAAAACATTTTGCAGCAGGAATTTATCATTTTTAGTCAGGTTAAGGCGAGTTCGGTAATTAGGCAGATTAGGAGGGGAAAAATTATTTTCTTTTTTAATTTTTCTTATTTTTACTTTTTAAAAAATATTTTTAGTTTTATTTAAAAGGTAGGGGCGTAGCTGTTATTTTTATGGGACTAGAGACTTTGTGTATCAAGTTGTAAATGGTTTGGGGTCTCATGACATAGAAAAAAAAAAAAGGAATGAGGACCAAGTTGATACAAAGTGTAAAGGTTGGGTACATATGTGAAACTTGCTATATAAATTTTTACAAAAGATTTACACAACAAAATTTTATTTTGCAACATATTATGTAAATTTTGCTAAAGAGATAGATAAATCTCCTATTAAGGAAATAGATGATTACACGGCGGAAATCTAATGAAAGCGGCCCTACTTGTTAGATTTCTGTCACGTAAATCATAAGGCTTCATTCATAGGAGATAAGGCATTGTAGGTGAGGCTTTGTAGCCGGATTGCATATTATGTCACTTTTAAATCAGTGAGACTCAAATGGGCTACATTACTTTTTGTTGTGTTTGTCATCCATTTTGTCGAACTAGTGTAATCCTTTTCATATAGGCCAAAAATTTGAAGCCGAAGTCATTCTGCACAAGAGCAATACAGCATTTTTACAGGAAAATGTGCCTATTGATATTCTTCTTCACATAATTAGAATGAATAAAAATAGTAATGAAAGTTCTTTGTTGTAAATGTGAGTTTCAATCCTTGTTATGGTATCTCGCATTCAAAGTTTCTCTTGATTTATTACTTTACGATTCAAAGCCAATATTATTCTCCTAGATGACAATTGACAAGTCAATTCCTATTTCTCATCCCATAAAAAAATGTATTATTATGCAATTATTATGAGGCAATTTATTTTTTCATCATACTGATGTCTACACATCACCATTTCTTATAAAACAAGTTAGTCTTTTTTTAATATAAAAAAACGAGGTGAGGTACCATATCAACATGAAGATAAGATAAACTACTCTATAATTGCATAATAAAATTTTTGCTCAACCCGTTTTGGACAAAACTAGCTTTGGGATTGAGCATCATTTCACCTCTAACCATCACTCATCTAATGATTATTATTATTATTATTTTTTATAGAGGAGGAATAAGATCAATTTTGTAGCCTGATGACATTCTACTTAATTTCTCAAATCCTTAAGTTCAATGAGTAACCATACATCTTTCTGTTAATTCATCGATTGGCAGTTTTACCTTTCAAAAATTTAAATTTAAACAACTCAAATGTCTTAATTGATGTGTTTGGAATTGTACTCTAGTAGTTAGAATGTTTGCGTTCTATAACGGCAATCTCATGTTCAAATCACATATACCTCTCCTTTCATTTCGCTCCCTTTACTTACTTAGTCTTGTTAAGACTCATGTAATCTAATGGCATCAAAACTATTCTAAAAAAATTCCTTAATTGCCAAATTTATGAAATGACTTAGTTTTGTCAAGACTCATTAGTGTAATGACATTCAAACAGTTTCTCATACCTTTGATCAATGGTGTTTTTTTTTTTTAAAGGAAATGTAGTTATTTTATTGATCGTGGCGAATTGCCAATTGCAAAAATAAAGGAACCATGTCCACATAGTTACAATGGAAATTATGTGACAATGAAAAGGTGGCAACTGTATGCGCATCATTATTTTCTCACGGCGAATAAAACTACAAGTTCCAATATCCGTACTTGCCAAGAGCGACTTGATCTCGCGTAAAGTAGAAACGTGTGGGTGAAAGTCAAGGTAATTTCTTAAACTTGCCACTAAAGATAAGCAATCAGTTTTAACCTCGGAGAGATGAAACCCATGTTGTTTAGCGAAACGGAGTCCTTCAAGCATCTCCACAGCCTTGGCTAGCTCAACCTCCGGTGATCCCGTCCGTTTTGACGCTAAACACCCCAAGACCGAGCCACGGTCATCTCTTACAATAGCCTCAATAGCATACGTACCCCCATTTGCAGACACGGCTGCGTCCATGTTGAGCTTCAGGCTACCTATCCTCGGCTTGAACCATCTCAGGTGCGCCCGAGTTGTAGTAATATCTGGTGGACCATCATTGGTATACGAATGGTAGAAGGTCCAAACTGAATTTAAAAGCACGTCCATTGGCCTGCTTTGTTTTCCATGTCGAGTGGTGTTACGGTCAAACCAAAGAAACCACATGTAAATGAAAACAAGCGGGAGATCCTCCGCTTTAACAGTGGACAAAATACCATGCAAAATATCCAGCCATGACGGAATCTTCTGCAGTGGTTTAGTGAGAGTCCAGGACCCCAATTCTTTCCATAATCCTTTGGCATAGTCACATTCTAGCAACACGTGTTGGGAAGTCTCCAAAAAGCCACACTTTAAGCAATGTAAAGGAATTTTAACCCTCCCGCTTAGCCAAGTTCAAAGCCACTGGAATAGCATTATGGAAGAGCCGCCAACAATATACCTTGACCTTGGGTGGAAGTTTGAGCTGCCACAAAGTATTCCATCCATCAGTACTGCTGGCCGAAGATCCGAGCTTAACTTCTCGCTGGTTTCTCAAGCACCGATAACCACTCTTGACTCTATAGATTCCCGCCTTGTCAAAGTGCCAAATGAGTGTATCCGTGCTGCCCCTATCCGCCTTCGGAAGAGCCAAGATGGCCTCACAATCCGGTGGCCAAAAAATGGATTTACTCTTTGGTATGTCACAGCCGCCAGAAACTGTAAGCAAGTTGGCCGCTTGTAGAAAGCCCTCGACCCATGATGTAATGGGCCGAAAAGGATATCGACGAGGTAGCCAAGGATCATCAAAAATTCTGACCGTATTCCCGTCCCTGATCGACCATCTAGCCCCTAGCTCAATGACCTACCAGATGATGCTTCTCCACAAAAATGAATCCCCTTGTCTGCATGTAGCATCCTGAAAATCTGAAGAATGATAATATTTACCTTTGAGAACTTGTGCAACCAATGAGCTAGTGTCATGGCAGAGGAGCCATGCATATTTGGCCAACATTGCTCTGTTGAAGTCCTCCAAGTCTCTGATGCCGAGTCCACCCTCCCCTTTAGTTGTGCATAGAGTTTGCCATGTAGTCCAATAAATCTTCCGGCCCTTGTCATCACCACCCCACCAAAACTGAGCTATGGCGCCTTGCATCTGCTGTAGAATAGTCCTCAGGATACAGAAGAGGTTCATATAGTAAGCTGGTAAAGCTTGAAGGACAGCCCTAAGGAGCACTTCCCAACCTTCTGCCGAAAGAAGGTTTCACTTCCAGCCTCTGACCCGTTTCCATAATCTATCGAGCAAATCTGCGAAGACACGTTTTTTCCTTCTCCCAATAGATATAGGAAAACCTAAATATTTCTCACTCAAACCAATATTACCCACAGCCAACAGAGAACAAATAAAGGACCTATCCTCCGCTATGACATTAGGAGTAAAAACAACAGAAGACTTGTCTAAATTAATTTTTTGACCGGAATCAGATTCATAAAAGCGTAATATCGACAAGAAAATAGAGGGATCAGAACTGTTTGCAAGGAGGAAGACCAAAGAATCATCAGCAAACAAGAGATAGCTGATGCGAGGGGATTGTCTAGAGCACCTGAAACCCATGATCCTGCCCTCAAGTTCAGCCTTCCGAATCAGGCCTGAAAATGCCTCTGCCACCAACAGGAATAAATATGGAGAGAGGGGACAGCCTTGCCGCAGCCCTTGAGATGCCTTAAACTGATTCATTACCTTTCCATTGATAAGCAAAGAGAACCTAGAAGACGTTATACAATTCGAAATCAGCTGTATCCACTTGTCTGAAAACCCAACTCGCCTCATAACCCTAATCAAGAAACGCCATTCAACCTGGTCATAGGCTTTGCTAAGATCCAACTTAAGTGCTATGAAACCTCTGGTCCCATTTGTTTTCTTAAGGAGTGAGTGGATACTCTCAAATGCCAGAGTTGCACAATCAGTGATATAATGCCCTTCAATAAAAGCACTTTGGTTCTCTGAGACAAGAGAAGGCAAGATTCGCTTCAGCCTATTGGCCACTGTTTTAGAAATCAGCTTGTAAACCACATTGCAAAGGCTGATTGGACGAAAATCAGTAACTTTCTTCATCCCGTTCTTTTTTGGAATTAACACCAGATGTGTGTCATTAATATGTTCCACTGGAGCCCCCTTATTGAGGCATGCGAGGCATGCAGTAGCAATTTTCTCCCTAAATAGGCCCCAATGACATTGGAAAAAGATGGCATGAAAGCTGTCGGGTCCCGGGGCTTTATGTGGTCCCATATCCATGAGACCTGACCCACCTCCTCTTTGGTGAATGGATAACATAAAAACTGCCGATCCTGACCAGTGAGACCACTGGTGATACCAATCGTCCCATCCTCAATATTCTCAGAAGTAGGGTTGGTGCTTGCAAAGAGGTTCTCAAAATATATTTGGAAATGAGTGGCTACACCACCCGGGGAATCAACAATCTGTTCACCATCTGTCGTGATTTTCTCAATTTTGTTTTTCTTCTTTCTATTGCTCGCCTTGTTATCAAAGTAACGGGCATTACAATCACCTGCCTGAAGCCACTCCATGCGTGACCGTTGGCGCCAGTATTGCTCCTCCCGCTGAGACAACTTATGAATTCGATCCTGTAGCTCTGAAATCTGTGGCATATAATTACATCTACAAGTCCCCTTGTAATATTCAAGAATGATATATATTTAAAAAAAAGCCAATTATATTCATACTACATTTTTTTATATCTACACTACATTTTAATTTAAATTATAATCCTTAATATATAGTCATTGTTATAATTAAATTCCAAATATCTTTACCTCATATTTTTAATCAGCAACTTCCCATTTAGGTCAGTATTGATGATTCTTGTTTAAGAATATATTAGTCCATTTTTAAATAAAGAAATAATTTGTCACATTTTTGTTTTTTCTATTATTTTTCTTTTTTTCATATTTTACACTATATTAACATATGTTTTGAATGAAAATTGTTGTAAAAAATATAACATATGCCAACCAGTTAAAATTTAAATATGAAAAATGAGATCAAAAAATTATAGACATAAATATTATAATTTTAAAATACTAAAAACTTTTAATACAATAATAATTTATAGCATATTTTGTAAAAATTATAGTGTCAATATAACTGCTCTAAAAAAATTCTATCAACTGTTGAACTAAATTATGAATTATTGAAAGGGAGGTTTATCATCATTGCTCAAATTCAATCGCCCAACCCCCTAAATATAATATTATATATATAATATAAAAAAATATATAAATCCAAAAACGAGCATTTATCCTAGCTGGCAAATCCACAATCCCATTCGGCGATCCACCACCACCAGGAGCTCGATCACTTTCTCTCTCTACTCCTCATCCCCTTACCCAACGGTCCACCCATCCACCCCTTTTCTTTCCAATCTCCTACAATTTTTTGAATTTCACTTTCCAATCATCAATTTCCCATGAGCAGTTTTGTGCCGATGACCGGCGTCAGCGGAGGAGGAGTCGGGGGGAGAATTTATTGGGTCAGAAGTCACAAGACTACTCCGGAGCTGAAAATTAAAGGAATAATTGTGATTTTCGCGTGGGTCTCTTCGATTAGCGACAGTCAATTGAAGGATTTTGTGAACATCTACTCTTCTCTCGGCTGGAATTCTCTTGTTTGCCTCTCCGACTTTCTCAATCCGTACGCTTTTCCCACTCTAACTGCAATTTCGTTATCGCTTTTACTATGTGTATGTACTTAATTGTGGTTGTTTTGAAGGGCTCTGATGGTTAACGTTTCCGTTATATTATCAACGAAGTGTAGTTTATCTTTCTTGTTGCGTAAAAGATAGCAAATTTTAACCTGCGGAAATGCCTACATGTAGCAATTCTCTTTCCGGGAGGAAAATTCTATTTGTTCCTAATGGTAAAAAAAGTATTGTACCTAATTAGTTGTTACTTGTGACTGTTTATGCCGTAAAGTAGCTGCAGCTTTCGGAGTTATTTGTATTGTAGAATGAGTTGTGGAGTCTATCTAGGATTTGATGTGAGGAGAAGTTTCGTAGTATGAGAAACGAAGACTTCATTCTCCACTCAATTGTTTAGAATGCATGCTTACACCTTTTTCTAAGGAGGAAAAGTTTCCCCCTTCCTTATATTTCTTTAAGAACTAACATTTCAGTTTTGTCTGGGCCCCTTCTACTTGAATAAATACTTCTTAGTCACTGGGGACTTCTTTTGCAGATTCATCCCGGAAAGGGCTACATCACAGGCATTTTCTGTAATTAATGAGCTTGCCAAGGTCAGTTTTTAATACCGTGTCATTTTGTGGGGGCAAAAATAGGGCAAAAAAAAAAAAAAAGAAGGAAGTGGCAAAAACAGATTATGAGTAAAATATTTTTGGTAATTGTCATGTTTCTTTAGTATGATTCCCACTAGTGCTATGCTTAAACGAACATGTAAGTGAAGCCATGTGAAAAACTATTTATTTTTTTGTCTTCTTTGCTTCATCTCTTTTCCGTTGGGGTCTTTTGGGTCTAGCTAACCAGCTGCATGACTTGGTGGAAACATCCCTGATTTGTGTCTTTTTTTTTTTTCATTTTCTTTTACAATTTATAAAATTGCTTCTCTTTAAACTCATTTTCTACATCACACTCTCCAAATAGAATAATGTTTCACGTAAATATACAATATTTCATTACTTCTCAACGACACATTCTTGCAAAAATCAATTTTCAATAAAATCTTCACCACACACAGTCCCAAAAGTGCCACCACAGTGCAGGGACGTATCATTAGCAAGGTATATTAAGTCCGTGTTCTGTTCCTGTCAGCGGCGAGTTGCTTTTCTTTTGCTGTTTGGATATTATTCTCAAAGCTTTTTGTATATATGCAGGAATTAAGGAGTAATATATGTCCGGTAGTCCTTGCAGCCTCCTCTGGTGGTTCAAAGGCTTGCATGTATAAGGTTTTTCAGGTATAGTCAATGCTTTGGAGCCATGTTCATCTTGATGCATGTGAAATACATTGAGCTGCATGTTGGCTTTTCCCATGGATGCATGTCCTGGATACTACCTTGACGAGGACTGTCTCAGTGTCTCTGCAACTGTTGCTCAAGAATTATTCACTTGTATTTAGCGAAGTAGGATAAGAACAATCATTGTTCATCTGGACTCTCATCATGATATAATTCATTATTAAAACTGATGCAGATTATTCAAGGACGCTGTGACGCGGAGCTCAATGTGGTACACTTTGTTCGCAGACTTCACTTATTGATAATGAATTGTGGGTTGTAGAACATGGACTTATTGACTTATTTATTTGTTGTTTCATGAAGGACGATACTAGACTGGTTATGAACTGCATCTCAGGCCAGATATATGACTCTGATCCCATTGACTTTCTAAGTGATTTGGGTGCCCGATTGTCTTCAAGCCATAGCATCCTTAAAATGCCTGGTTTTGCAAAGCTGGTATCGTTTTTTGCTAAAGGAGTTACTTTGAGCCTCGACTCTTTGTTTCTCACGAGGTTTGGATCCCAGCGTGCAGAGTACTTGCAAACACTTTATTCCTCAGTGGTAAGTTTCAACCTAGCCAACAAATGGAAATTATATATTCTCACTTTTAGTTGTTTTAGCCTTTTTATTCTGTTTCTTTTTGCATGTAGGATTTAGGGGTGCCTTTTCTGATTTTATGCTCCGAAAATGATGATGTAGCTCCCTATCCGATTTTATGCAACTTTGCTAGGCAATTACAAGATGTAGGGGGAAATGTAAAAGTGGTGAAGTGTAGTGCAGGTAAATCTTCAGCTAATAATTTGAGCTCTTTGGATATGGTATGTGTTAAACATTTAAATATATTGAATTGTTGTGCTGTTGTCTCCATTGCCTTTGAGTTTTATAGCTTCTATGCTTTTATTCAATGGTTGTCTTAGTTTTTAGGGCTTCATCTATTACTGCTCCAGTGTAAGGGGCTTTCAGCGAGTAATGTATTTCAATCTGTCTATAGAAATTTGCTTCTTCAATTACAATCCTGCTTGTTGTTCATTAGGCCGGTAAGGTTCAACGTAACTAGTTGTCATCGGTATGCTGTGAAAATTTTCAAATTGGTTAGTGAAAATTGTATTGTTAAATATTGATTGATATGACCAAACAAATGAACATCAATTATTTGACTGCTTGCATTTTCTGTGGCTAACCATATTCAACTATTCATGAAGCCTCCTAGCGGGAAAACCCTTCTATTTATGTATAAACATTTTCTTATCATTCTACTATTTCTGCCTTCTTTTCTTTTGTTCTTGTTATATTCCTTTCTCTCTTGGTCGTCTTGTGAAAAAATTGTAACTGAGAGTTGGGCAGTTTTTTCTCTGAGTGCCGGCCATGCTGTTTCACACTAATGCACCTGAACTGTTTTCTTAGTTTTCATTGTGGATACTTTGACATTGAATGGTAGCTTCCACATCCAAGTTGAATTGGGAATCGGCCATGTGAAGCATCCATAAGGGTGCTTATTATAGAAAATGTATGTGATTTGGCCAGTGTCATTTAGATTGCTATGGAGGATGCTGCTGTCTCTTAGTAATTTATTGCTAGTGTCTGTAGATTCTTACTTCTACAAGTTTGTAATTCCAGTTCTTCATGCATCCCATTTTACTGATAGGATTTGCTACCCGCAAACAGGTCATTACAAGTATCACTCAGTCCAGTATACAGCTGCTATAACTGAGTTGCTTGAGCAGGCAGTTTCAAGTTTTTCCCAGAGAATCCAGAAACTTGGAGAAAGAAATTGCATGGATGATATGCATGACGATATATCAGACTTAATTTGTGACCTCCAGAACGCAGCAGTCAACTCAAATCAAAGCCTTAGAAGAGTTGCCATTGGGCCAAATGATCACTTTTTCCTGCCAAGTTCAGCTGGCTTTCATGACAGTAGAGACACTGGGTCCGCGATAGAAGACAGGCAAGAAAGATCTCCAAATCGGTCTAACCCTTTTATGAGTGCACATAGTGTGCTTGGCCAAGTACTATTTGATGTCTGTGTCCCAAAAAACATTGAAGGCTGGGATATTAAGTTTTCAGGTTCCTTGAATGCGAATCCACTTCCTTCTGTTCGTAAACGATTGCAATTTAGTTCTAATAAAATCAGATCAAGACTATGAGATCAGACAACTATGGAGTAGCAGCTCATAAAACTAAGTTGGACATATGACAACTGGAGTTCAGAATGCAGATGGAGGATGATGATTGAATAACACAGCTGAGAATTGGTTATGGAACAGCTTGAGCTTGCAGCATAAAGAATGCAGGACTATCGGTAGAAATGAAAAGCTGCGGAAATGGTTGTGCTGCACATTTGAGCAGCTGAAACTTGGATTTGTACAAAAACACGTGGCATTGACTTGCAATGGACGAGATATCTTCTGATATAACTTATGGATATTGGTGAAGGTCATATGTAAGTTCAAGATATGGCTTTCTGAGAGTTAACCTAATTTCTCTATATAAATAGTTTCTGAGAATATGTATATAGGTGTATACATGATGTAGTTTGACGGTAGTGTTATGTTGAGTTTGACTTCTTTCGAGTTGTAAGTATAAACGTTGAATGATACGGAGGTTTCTCTTAATGTTCATCCATTAATTAACTCAAGTTTTTGTTCTTTGCTTATTTTCTTTACTATCTGTTGAACGCCAGAATAATCCTAATCCCGAACAATGATCTCAGAGTTTATAATTTGAAGACTGAATATGTGGTTTTGATCAGAGATTTCTTAAACAGGATCAGGTTGATGTAAATGGAATTATATTCTGTGGAATTGAAAAAGGAGTGAGGCGAGAACAAAGAATTGGTTTGATGTTCTCCCCAGTTATGTTACATTGTTGTTGCAGGCAAACTTTGTTCATGAGTTTTTGCCATATCTGCTCTGGTTACATGTGTTTTTAGCTTTTCTGATGTTTTTGGATAGATCGGAAGAGCACATGTGAATCTGATGATGCAAAAGCTAAATGCAAGCAGACAAAGCTGGTCTGTTTGGATTTGCCGTTGCATCTCATGTTTCATGGAGCTAAGAGCATTTCAATTCAGAATCATAAACTCAATGTGTCTTAATATGAATGACGTAAACTATAAAAAGCGTTGATACCCAGTCATTAGAATATATAATTCTCAGAAAGTGAGCGGTTACATTGTTTTATAGATCTTTTCTTATGATAAAAGATGCATAAAAAGATGACTATGCACTCCTTAATAGCCAGGGAAGATTGGAGGTGGTGGGGATGCGTATTGGAAGCCCAAGGTTGGGGGGAGAATGATGTCCTCGGAGGGTGGTGGAGGAGATTGTGCTGGAGGTGGAGACGAGAGTTTGGGTGCTGGTGGTGGGGGCGGGTTAACAGGTGGTGGCGGAGGTGAGAGTTTTGGTGGTGGTGGTGGGGAAAATACTGGGGGTGGAGGTGAGAGCTTAGGTGCTGGCGGTGGTGTTGACTGCACTGGAGGTGAGAGCTTAGGTACTGGTGGTGGTGGAGACTTAACAGGTGGTGGTGGGGACTGCACTGGAGGCGGAGGTGAGAGCTTAGGTGTAGGTGGCGGTGGTGACTTCACTAAGGGCGGAGGAGAGAGTTTGGGAGCTGGTGGTGGGGGAGGGTTTACTGGTGGTGGTGGTGACTGCACTTGAGGTGGACGAGGTGAGAGCTTAGGTGCAGGTGGCGGTGATGACTTCACTGGAGGCGGAGGTGAGAGTTTGGGAGCTGGTGGTGGGGGAGAGTTTACTGGTGGTGGTGGTGACTGCACTTGAGGTGGAGGAGGTGAGAGCTTAGGTGCAGGTGGTGGTGATGACTTCACTGGAGACGGAGGTGAGAGTCTGGGAGCTGCTGGTGGGGGAGAGTTCACTGGTGGTGGTGACTGCACTTGAGGTGGAGGAGGTGAGAGCTTAGGTGCAGGTGGCGGTGATGACTTCACTGGCGGCGGAGGTGAGAGTCTGGGAGCTGGTGCTGGGGGAGAGTTCACTGGTGGTGGTGACTGCACTTGAGGCGGAGGAAGTGAGAGCTTAGGTGCAGGTGGTGGTTGTGATTGAACTGAAGGTGTTGGAGGTGAGAGTTTAGGAGCTGGCGGTGGGGGAGAGTTGACTGGCGGTGGCGGTGACTGTGCTTGAGGTGGTGGTGATTTCACTGGAGGTGGAGTTAGCCTAGACTTTGGTGGAGGCACTGGCTTTGGCGTTGGATTTGATGGAGTCTGGTGCGGGGGGTTTGAAATTGTGCACCTTCTAACCTTGCATCCCACCTTGTTGCTCAAAACAGCCCGACATGTCTTTTCTGATCTCTGGTGTTCTTCATTGGCAAAACAATTGTTTTCGTTTTTCAACTGAAGATCAGCTCCTTCCTTGCATTCACATGTTTTATCCTTCACCTGGAAATAGTTGGAAGAGAATGAGAAATTCTTCAAGTTTGGCAAGCTGCAAATGCTGTCAGGGACCTTTCCTCTAAGCATATTGTTTGCAATGTCTACAACTTCCGCATTTTGCAGGTACTCTAAGCCAACAGGCAGATCTCCAATCAATTTGTTATTGCTGATATCAATAACCTTTGTGCCATTCAACCGAGTAATTTCTTTTGGAAGACAACTGGAAAGGGCATTGTTCGAGAAAATGACCTCGTCTAACGTGTTTTGCATTTTGCCAATGCTGCTTGGAATGCCTCCGGTGAACTTGTTGTTGGAGATTACTATTACTGATGCCGGTGAATCCCCAAAGTTATCAGGAATGCATCCTGTGAACCTGTTGTTGTTCACAAAGATAGCGTCGAGGCCCTTGCGGAACAGCTCCGGAGGCAATGGTCCTTCAAAATCATTGTATCTAATGTCAAGGTACTTAAGGTGGGGAAACTCCAAGACGGCATCCGGAAAAGGTCCAACGAAGCGGTTGTTGCTAATATCAAGCTCAAAGAGCAATGTCAGTTTAAAGATGCTCTTAGGAACAATCCCACAGAACCTGTTGGAGTTCAGGTGGATAAGGGCGAGATCGGAGAGAAGCCCAAATTCGACCGGGATATGCCCTGCAATGTCAGCATTGTTCATGTCAATTCCAGCAACGACGGTCGATTTGGGGTCGTCCAGAGCCGGTGCACAGAAAACGCCGTTGTAGGCACAAACATCAGCACCATTCCAATTGCTGGTAAAGTTTTGTGGATCAGAATAGATTGCCTTCTTCCATTCACTAAGGGCAGCATAGGCCGTTTTGAGCCTAGGATTATCAAATTTGAGACTAGCATCAACCTTTGCAACATAGTCATCAGGAAGGTCACCTCCCTCAGGTAGAGCTAAAAGTTGGCGTCGGGCAATGCGAGCTGCCTCAAAATCAGTCAAAGAAAACGAAGAAAATGCACACAATGAGAGGACGAGAAAGCAGCCAAAGGCTTTCGTTTTGGGAGGCTGGTTCGCCATTTTGACTCCCTTGGACCAGCCCAAGGCGGCTTAGTTATCATATAGAGAGAAGAAACGAGGAATATTATGTTATATAGAGAAACACGGACGATGTTTGTGGGTGCATTGCCAAAATTTGCTACCACAAAACTCGAACGTCCGTGTCAATTCCAGACACGAGAATAGGAGGTTTTGCATACATTCAGGATAGTTTCTCTGCATGCAACATGGTAAGATGAACTAAAAATAGATGATGGGTTTTAAATCCACATTAGTCTCCATATGGTATGTCTAGACAACAAACTTCATTACGACACTGGCATGTATAAAATAAAATATATAAAAGAATTAAAAATATCCTTGGAAAAGAAAAACAATAACAAAGAAAGCATAAAATGATTTTCTCAAAATTTGATTGGCATCTTGTATTTCATTTGTGACACTCCCGTCTGAAATATATAAAGAGGAAAAAGAATTAAAAAAATGTGTCCATAAAGGGTCGATTTTCAAATTTCAACAATTTTTTATTTGATTTTAGACACCAGTTAAAATCTGATCAACGATGGTCGATAAATGTCAATTAGGTATTGCATGAATTTGGTTGAAGCAGCTTTTGCAAAATGAAGCAGCTTATAAGCCGACACTTTCATAAGAAAGGCAATGCAATTGATTTTCTCTTTGCCTCGCCCCTTTTTTTGGGTAATATTATTAATTGGCACTTGCAGCAAGCTTAAAATATATAAGAGAAACTCTTTTAATAATTTCATCTCATTTCTTAACTTGTATTCTTTGGTTCAGATGAGTGTGTATATATACACGTTTCTTTATTTTTGAGGACTTTTTAACTCATAGTTGGAATAGCATGTATGTCTTCGATTAACATACGTGAATGATAAAATTGACGGTCTCGCTCTTTAATGCTATCTCTAATTTTATTTATTTTTTAATACACAAACACAAGGTTAAATGACAACAATTGCTAATGAATTAGGTTATCATCAAAGAAGAAGAAACGTGGGGAAAATTATTTGGCAATTCTCGGTCCATATGGTTTTATATGGTGGAGGGAATAAGTTGTGACTGGTTGAGCCACATTTTCTATGAAGTACACATAGCCCGACTATTAATTAGAAGCAACTAAGTGATGAAACCACAAGTGATTTTATATATGTAACTTTTTTCTTTTTTAATAGTGAGCCCTATTTATAGAACTTAATAGAGAAAGGGCTAGTCAAGCCAAACTGACGGCCTGCAGAGTCCTCAAGCTTCAGATGTTGATTTCAACTCAATTTGTTTGCTATTTTTTTTTTTTGAAAAAAAAAAAGTGAAATAAGTGAACTTGATTGAAATTTGCACTTATTTTCAATTAAATATATATATTTAAAAGATTTTTTTGACCTTTAAACTAAAAATTATTTTGGAGGTTTTGTTACAAAACATTTTATTATCCCTATGCATGAGTTCACATCACATATAGATTTGAAATACACATTGCATACATTAATATATGCTACATTATGTGGAAAGTTTTGAGAAGCTTTTAAACATTCTCGTTATTTTCTGTCCTTTATCCTTAAAATGGTTGAAAATTCATTCTTTTAATTTTTAATTCTTGATTTAAAGGTTAGATTTTGATTCTTTTCTGAATTCTGATGAATAGATCATGGTTATTAAACCGGAGCTCGACTCTTCCCATGGGCTAATTATTATGATAAAAAAGAGCCAAGCTGCCCAACGGACTAACCCTCCCGTGACCCGGTGGTGGACTAATGTGAGGCCACAATAACCTACAGAATTTGTACAGTAGAACGGATATAGCGAGCGACGCTCTGGCTTCTCTTTCCCACGTTATTTTCTCTCTCCTCCCCGGCCATTTTCTATTCAACCAAAATATGGATCCGCTAAACATCAACCCGAGATCGAAATCATGTACAGTTAGCTTCTGCTTTAAACGGACTGAAAATAATTCTTTTTTAACGAATTTATTGATATTTTGGGTATAGTTTGTTCTTTGTTTTTCGTTTTTCCCCCCTTTCAAGGTTGAAATTTGAATTGTTAATAGTCTTGGATTGGTTTCGATTGTACTAAGAAAAAACAATGAAGAAAGCTATGGAAAGCTTGCAAGATCTCATCGAAGAGGCGAAACTTCGAACGGTTTGGTGGGCATTATGTATTTTTGCCGTCTGTTACTTCTTGACACGTAAGCTCCTCCCAGTTTCTTGCTTTATTTTCTTCTTTCCAATGTAAATTGTTTCAGCCACTGAATTGCATACATAGTGCTATTTAACATTTATTGTTTAATTTCATTCGTGTTGTAATTATTAGCTGGTTTTGAAAATTAAGAAACCGTGAGAATGACATTTTGGGAAATCTATTTTCGTACTTTAGCTGCTTTTCTTGTTTCGTTTTCATATGATTTTTACGTTTTGACTTCCATAACGCGAAAGAATAAACATGAAGAGTACGTGCAACCATACATAGTTGTATATCTTGAATGGTTGAATTGGCTTTGGTTAATGAGAGACATTAATTTGTAGGGAATAGTTTAGAAGTAATAAATGTGTCCTTTTCTACCGCATAGCTCATATGACATATCTGTAATGTTTGATTTTGAGAAGACTACTTGAATAAGAATGCATGTGGGCCTAGTTATTTATGAATCATGCAGTAAATAATCTTCATTCAATAATATTTGTTCAAGTTCAGTAGGATTTTTATTGGAAATATCATGCGAGGATGCTGTATATTCTGAAAGTTACTAATTAGTAACTATATAATCGGTGATTTCAGATACAAGTAAATCAATGTTAATGAATGCACCCATAGCTGTACTTTTGGTTTCTGGGCTTAGAATGTTATTCAATGAGGTTGAATTTAGATGGAAGGTTCAGATCGCCAGACCGCGGTCCTACTTATCACACTTAGAAAAGAAGCAGCTAACAGTGAATGATTCTTGTCTTACTACCACGCCTGCGCCGCCTCCTCCAAACTGGAAGGGAAAGATTGATTCCCCGGTTGTAGAGGCAGCTATGCAGGATTTTATCGACAAGATTTTGCGCGATTTTGTTGTAGATCTTTGGTATTCCGATATTACGCCTGACAAAGAGGCACCTGAGTTGATTCGAGCTGTAATTATGGATGCACTTGGTGAAGTATCTGGAAGAGTCAAAGAAGTAAACCTTGTCGATCTTTTGACAAGGTATTCAGATACATCTTTAATTCTTATCTTTTCTTACCTCCATGAAGTGACAACACCATGTGAGTTATGATTAAATGACTAATTAACTGATTTACCTCTTTTTCCCTATTTATCCAGGGATGTTGTAGACCTGATCGGAGATCACCTGGATCTTTTCAGAAAAAACCAGGCTGCTATTGGTGTGGAGGTTATAGGAACACTCTCTTCCGAAGAAAAAGATGAAAGGTTGAAACACCATCTCCTGGCTTCTAGGCAGCTTCATCCTGCTTTGATATCACCAGAGTGTGAGTACAAGGTGTAGAAATGTTCTGAGACAGAAGTAAAGTCGTTCTATCTTTTTCTTTTTTGTTATTTTACGTGTCATCTAATGCACGTTAATCTGTAGTATCTTCAGCAGCTTATGGGTGGACTCTTAGCTATTGTGCTAAGACCAAGAGAATCTGAATGCCCTCTTGTCAAATGCTTTGCACGAGAGCTCGTTACTTGTTTGGTACTGCAGCCTCTTCTGAATCTAATAAATCCAGGGTGAGATATTTATTTGTGAAATTTCTTTTGAAATCAAAATTGGTTTAATCATACAACTTACTCTGAAAGTTATTCATGTGCTAGGAGGCTTTTTCCCTTTCTGGGGCTTTTTCCCTTTCTGGTGGCATCTTATCTTCCTCACTGGAGACAGAAAGCCACTTTATATTCTTGCATTGTTGTTTAGATCTTTAAGTAGTTAAGATGTCTTTATAATAATACCTGACAAACTTCTGATGCTAATTCTTGGATATAACTTGTGTAAATCTTTACCATGACTTCATTCTTTACAATAGACTCTGCCGACTGCAAAAAGAGTCACTTAAGGTGACTGACTGTGTACTTAAAGAAATGGAATAAAAATTCAAGAGACAGATAAATGCGGTGAACAATGAGATGAAGCTGCGCTTATGACAAATAGAACAATCGCCATATGTATTCCACATTTTTGTGGACTCATTCTGCTTTTTTGGCTAAAGCATAATTTTATGGCTCTTTTTCTGAGGGATGCTTAAATGTCCTTTGGTGTTATGAACACACTAGAGAAATTGTCTCTGTGTACTTCATTTCGAGGTAAGCATTAATGCAGGATAGGTGTATAGTACAATACACCATGTAGGCAGTGGAACTGCAGAACTTGCTGGTGGATAATTGAGAGTTTTTGA